>JANIJG010001841.1:16086-51602 GCA_024611175.1 Megaceryle torquata | reverse complement strand
CACAATACCCCCCCCACCACAACACCCCCGGTCACCACCCCCCCCCCCCCCCCCCCCCCCCCGCCCCCCCCCCCCCCCCCCCCCCCCCCCCCCCCCCCCCCACCCCACCCACCCCCCCCCCCCCCCCCCCCCCCCCCCCCCGCTACTGAATCCTTGCCATGTAAGCCAAATACACAGAGATATATGAGAAAGAGAAGGGGAAAAAAAGCTGTCATGCTAATTCAGCATATAAATAATTTTGTAAATGTGATTTCAAGTACAGGCTGATGCTATTCCACTAATGAGTTTAATTCAGTTCTATTTTTTGTACATTCTTAACACTATAAAATTATTTCTTTCCTGTCAGTCTTGCTCTCATAACTTATTATTGCACTTGCATTTGCTATGTTATGAATTGTTCCCACGGCTGTAAAAATAAGATATTTCATTCACTTTGACTCCAGTTTTTTCTATTAAACTTGAATCACTTTTATTGTTGAAGAACTGCAAAATTAAACTGCATTATGAAAACGAAATAACATCCTCTGTATGTTACTGCTTCATATCTGTTTCATTTTTAGCCACTGCTGAATAACAATTGCATAATATCACTTTCCATTACAAGCAGTCCTTATTAACCTTTGAGAACTCTTTTCATCCACTGAGATTCCAAATGTTTGATAGCAACACTTGCTCTGATTTTAATTTATTTTATTTGTAGAAGAGCTGAGTTAGCAGCAATGGTCAAATGTAGTAAACTTAATTTTCTATACAATTTCCACCTCCGTTTTCAGCTTTAATATGCTGCTTTATGACAAAGACAAAATGTTGTGGGATAGCCTGATAGTTTAAGTTTCATTAGGTATCTGATCCTTTCCATGCCAGTGTCAGTTGAAACGCCACTGTTCACATTAGTACAAAAGGAGAAAGGCACCTATGTGCACATCTTTGAGTTAAACTGAAAATCAAATGCCTTCAAGATAGAGATTTCACTTGATGTTTTAGAAGCTGAGTATATCTGATAATCTACCTATACCCAGAATGTGTTCATTGCAGTGTGCTCATAAATGAAACTTAATAAAAGTACATAAAGTTTGGCACATGTCAACTTCAACAGAATTTACTTAACTACTGTAAATCCCCACAGGTATTACATACTTGCAGTTAAAGAGATGACAAATGTGGAATGAATGATATATAATAAATGTAATATATAATCTTTCAACAAATATATTATTTTTCTTTCAAAATATTTACACAAATAGTTTAATCAGAAATTCAATTAGTTTCATGATTCTTTATCACTATAATTGTGATAGGCTACTGGAGAGAAAAGTTGCACAGAGGTGTAGCTCATTCTAGTATTTTAAGTATTAGAACTTGTTTTATGGAATGTTCCTTTTCTTAGATATTAGGCACCATAAATCTTTATAGAGTCTGACTTGCAAAAAGTTTACCATTACCCATTTTATTTTCAGGTACTTTAGATCATTAAGGACACAACTTTATAGGTTGAAGGCCTACTAAAGCAGAGCAAGTGAGGAGGAAAAGGGAAAAATAAAAAGAATTAGTTATGAGAGACTGTGTAACTGAAAAGTTAATGATGGAATTACAGCCTTTTAAAACCTACCTGACACCTTTCAGGAGAGCACACTGTATCCGCAAAATGAAAAGAAGAAAAGGGAAAGCAAGGCTGAGTGCAGTGTGACTGAAAAGATAATTAATTAGTGAACTAAGTGGCATAGTAACTTTCAGTCCCAGCTGTAAATTGAGAAACTATTTTTCCAGTTCTCTTACCACCATTTCTTGGGTCCTTCATCTAGCTACCCACTCCTATTTGTCTTAATCGGATTCCTGAACTCATTGCAATGATTTTCCAGTTGCTGTGACCATATTTTAAGAAGCATTAATTGAAAAAGTGATGGATAGGATTTGAGAAGGAAACGGAGCAGCTTTTTAAGCATTTTGAGACTTCTGAAATTTAAATCTAAATTACTTAAATTGTATATGACTTTAAATTCACAGATATGAGCTCAATATACATTATTATAAATTACTATAAATTTACCAATAAGGCTAAATATAGAACTGCATTCCTAAATGACTGAAAATGCAAGATGATCTTGTCTGCATCTACTGTAACTATTTTTTGAAGTACCTGTGGGCTGTTGCATGCCACCTAGTATCAGTACATAATGAAGTAGAAAATAGTAGATGCAAATATATAGCATTTGCCCCGACACTCCCGGAGGCTTTCAAAGGGTCAAATTAAGTTAGAAAACAGCCGTGCGAAGCACAAGGATAAGAAAGAATTATCTAATGATTTCATGACTGTTATCTGAAAATGTTATTAAAAAGAAAGTTTATCTAGCTAAAATATTGAACTATTCTCATGATGAAAGAAATCATCACCTGGCACAGTTTAAATGGATATTATCCTGGGGTTCACAATTAACTCCCAGAAGAAAATAGTCTGAGTACCGATTGATTAATGAAAGTAGTAGTAATTGGTAGCAATAGAAGGTATTTTGCTAAATCAAGCCCTTCTGATATAATTTACCATAATAATGACTACTTAGCTATAGTGAAATATTTTGAAAACTAGAATCCATAATGTGATCTTGATAATGACTGGTTTTGTGGTGGTGTTGGCTTAGCTATTTTCATTCCTAATAAACATAAAATGATCAGAAATCAGTATTCCTAAAAAATAAAGTATGTTGGGTGATTTTCATGTTGTCAGACATATAGCATGTTTCAGAATTTATTTATTTTTTCCTAAATGGGAATTTATGCTGAAGTTCAGTAGGAAGGTACTAGCTATGAAGCTGCCCTTAGAGCTTCTTGAGAACATCTGCAGACTCCTCTCCACATGAGCTGACTGATCACATCACAATTAATTTCAGCTCTAGACATTGAACTCTGCACACTGCACTGATGGGTTGTGTGGACAAGTGCGCTGCAGTTACCTATCTGGCCTTTCATTCTGAATATTTTCATTCGTGATAGTCTTCATGAATTAAAAAATAACCACCAACAACAAAAATACCGAGAAATCACAGGGCAAGCTGCAGTTAGTTTATTATTGCAGACATGTCCTGAAATGAACTTTCTTACAGCAAAAGTCTTCTTTTAATGAAAAATTTCATCTGTCCTAATTCACTGAGTGGAAAGCTGAAAGTAATTATCTACTGGTTATTACAGCAGTAGGTGGCACATCTATAGCTAGAAGAGTGTCAGTGTTTCCATTATGAACCCTGTTATCCTAGGTTTGAAAAATTTGCAGATTACTGAAACTTGGCACAAAAGTTAGAAGGTTAGAAGCAACCTCTCTAAAAGGAAATGCTGGTACCCAGCCATTTTCCGATTAAATTATTGAAGATGAATAGTTTGCTCTTTGAACACATATTGTGCAGGCTTTTCAGTCTGGAAGGATTTCACTGAAAATAATGACATTTACCTTATACTCAAGACTCCCCATACTACTTAAAACATGACTTTCTTTAAATTATATTCATCAGGATCATATAAACATCACACAGTAGTTCCAGTAACACTCTGAATGAGATCATGGGGGGATTACATTTTATCTTCAACAGTAATATTTGTCCCTTCTGATTGTTGCTGGTAATGACTCCTGCTCTGTACTGCAGCCAGCCAGCCCTCATTTGGAGAAGCAGAGGGTGGTTATTTTGTGAAGAATGGGTTTCTGAAGCTTCTGGCTTTAGGTAGCTTGACAAATATCTGCACAAGTATGTCACATGTATTACCAAGTCTGTCAAACACAAGATTTCTTTTCTGATTTATTTTGTCCTAAAGCTATGAAGATATTCTCCTAAACCTATGGAGACATTCTCAGTTTGGGAAAAACAAACAATCCAGTTCCATAGAAAGACAGTACACTGTAGTACAGTGTAGTACACTTTCTAAAAATCAAAAGTAACAGAAAATGAGTCAGTTAAGTTAAACTTTTTACAGATTCATCTGGTTGGAAAAGCTCCTACTAGTTATCATCTTATGCTTCTAATGAAAGTGTTAGGAGAGAAAGGACACACAAGCTTGGTAGCATCAACAGAAGAAGAAGAAATAAGAATGACATGGCAACAGCAAAAGATATAGAAATGGTACTAGCCAAAACTGCAATCAATCACATTGAAATTGCCATATTTTTTACTGAAGTATTTACTCTTTGAAAACTAATGTATGGGTGAAAAGCAGCATGGAAAACAAGACCATATTAAATGAGCTAAAGCCAACAAAGCAGAGCCAAGCCGTGTTAAGGCTGTGGTGGAATTTTGGAGCAATAATCATCAATTATGCCCCAAGCAGTGGCAAGGCAATACTGTTATTTCTTGCATGCCAAGAAGTGTGGCTTTGCATTCCATTTAAAACTATACAGATCCCAAATATAAGAGGATGATCAGAAAGTTAGTTTGAATTATGATTTGAAGCCTAGAGCTGAAATAGTTTTAAGGTCTTTGATTCCAGTCCAAGGTCTTAACCTTTAGTCTGGTGAGGTAGTTCCAGCTGTACTTTCTCCACAGGAGGGACTGCTCAGCGGTGAAATGTATAAATTGTTAAAAAGCAACTCGATGTCATTGTGTAATTTTTTTTTTTTTTAATGAATTCATCAATATGGATAAGAACTGAGGCATACTCCAGACCAGTTACACTGGCTACATGATCTGAAAATGAAGATCCAAATCCCTTTAGACACCTACAATATGGCTGGGGAGAGTATCTTGTTCACAAGTACAAATGAAATTATGACCCTGGTGATGCAGCACTGGTAAAAGAAAAGTTTTTAGTGTATGTGTCTGTATTCCAAAACTGTTGAATACATATAACTAGACTAAGCCATCGCTCTTTGCAATGGGTTTTTGTGAAATGTGATTGGTATAGCATATATCAAAAAGAATTACAACCCTAATACATTCCACTGTCAAGATAATGTACAACTTACTATGCCTTAATACGTTGAACAATAGTTTGTTTTTTCCTCATTTTTTTAAATGCAGGTAACAAAAGATATCCTTTCCCCAGGAGTTCAAAGTCACATTGGACACAGCTGGTCAGAGATGAGCAAAACACATGGAGAGAAAAGGCATTGACAGAATCAGAAATCCATCAGACCGGTGATATTTTAAAGTGGGGAGACAAAATTCAAGATACAAGCATCTCCCACATGACCTTATGTGTAAAACTGTGAAGATGGTTGTTAACACTGAATGAAAGACTGCAGAACTCTCAAGGACATGGCAAACATCTAACAGCTGCCTCCAGCTCACCCAGTAATCTACAGGTGTACAGATGCACATTTTCTGAAGCAAATGGAAATCGTTACAATATCCAAATGAATTATCCTAACATTTTTGCCTAACAGTTAAGAAAATTAACTTTTAGAATACTATGGTACATCTACAGTTAGGGTGCATCACAGCATATTCATATGTTCAGCATTATTCTATCAAAAGATCTAATTGTATTATTTAACAGCTGTTCATTTGTTCATACAAATTCTATATGCACAGCCCTTTTAAATACCAAAAAAAGAAATCCCTTCTGCATTTTGAACTACTATTCTGTTTTCTACTCGTAACTGTCATTTAGGGGGAGTTCCTATGATTAAAAACAGTACTGGGAAGTATTTTGGCAAAGCTATTTATTATTTGTTTTCCTTCCAGAGAATAACCCTGCAGAAACTAGAGAGTAACATCTTACTTTCTCTAAACACATATTTCAAGTTGATGCTCGGGGCTTTTAAAGCCTACAATTTCCAGGACCTTCTTATTTTCTAGGATATTTTAAGTAGCAAGGCATTCATTTTCTACAAAAACCTGGTCTCCAGTTTTTAGGTAGAAAGATATGTTTGATGGTCTTTGTAAGAACATATATTTTATGTTCTCTGTTGCAAGATTTCAGAGTGCAGTGCAGACACACACCAGGAGCAATGGTGCATGAGCCATTATGCAAGCATAGCATTTAACAGCTTCAAGAACTGGGAAAGGGTGATAATGGAATAAGTATAACTTTTCTAAAAACATTCCCACATTCACCATTCACATGAGCTATTATGAATCAGTGCAGAACACAGAAGTGGGGAGATACACTGTTTCTGTCCCACACCCTCTGCTACCAAATATCAAAATTCAACTAAACTTACGCTTTCAAACTATTTTGTGTCTTTGAATAGTGCCTGAAATTCAGAGTGTCTCTGTGAGATGGCAAATTCATCGCCAATAGTGTTCTTCTTTGTTTATGCTTCTAGGCATAGGCAACAAAATTATACCTGTCTGCAAGACAGTGTTTGCATTAGTCTGAAAAAGAGGTTTTGTCAGAGCAAACTGATAGAGCTGTGATCCTGCAAAGGAGGCTTCAAAGAAACTGCTCCTCAATGGATTTTATAATATTCATAATATTACTAAAATAAATTGTTTTATTATTTAAGATTTGTCCCCTGTGCCCAGCAGTAATTGACACCCCAGGAAGTCCTTAGTTTCAGTTATCTTCTAGAGAGAGAACAGTGGCCTTCTCATCTGCACACTTACAATTTCCCTCTAAGGATACAAAAATGCAAAGAATACCATACATGAAATTAGAATTCAAAACCCGGCAGCAGATTGATACCCGTTTTTCCATAATTCATAGAAGGGTTAGTTCATCTTACTATTTTTTTCTAAAAATATTAATATTGTCTTTCATATTGGCTGGGTTGTTTTTAACAATTAGCAACAAATTAAGGTGTTATTTTTTTTCTTTTTTATGATTCTTTTAAAATCAAAGTCACCATAACTAGCTTTTCATATGATTAAATTTATATAATTGGTGCTGACATTAGTTTTATTGTCAGAGAATGAAGCTGAGCTAACTTGTATCCCCTCAGCGGACATAAATGTACGATAGACTTCTCAGTGGAAAGAGCAGAGGGCCAAGAACTTAAGGCAGAAATACACTTAAATGTATCATGGGGAACAGGTAAATTCTTAAATAGAAGGCAAATAGAATTAGCAATTATTCTAAAATAACTTACACTGAATTTCTTCTAGAATGTGCCTTTAAGAAGAAGAGGGATATGAATAATCCAGTCTTGCACACACTTAAAGAGATTGCTTCTGTAAATACACTAGTAGAGCATTAGTGGAAGTTAGTTCTTCAAATGGAATCAAATATAATAGGAAAAAAGATTTTCTGCTAATATAGATGTGGTTACTCTAAGGGCTTTTTTTGGTTTTGTATTTGGTTGCTTGGGTTTTAAAACTCTTTTAGAATGGTGATTTTTTTACACCCTAAATCAAAAGATTTCTGCTGGAAAAAAAAAAAAATAGAACCCTTGTCAGGTCTGGCAATAAATTGAGAATCTTTTTACTAAAGGTCTGGACAAGCCTGAACAGGTTCTGCAGCTACTCATTTAGAAAGGTGAAAATATCACTCAGGGATATTATACATGTGTGCCTGTGAACATAAGGAGAGAACTGCAGATTTTCTGTGGTAGAAGTGCAGAGAAATCAAAGCAGAAGAACAGACAAAATAGAAAATAGACATTTTAATGCAAACTTGGAAATCACCCTTCATTTTCTCTTAATGAAAAAATGAACCATATTTTGTAGAATGACATGATTATCAGTTCTATGGCAAGTGAAAAGTCTGCCTTCATTCAAATAGCTTGCATCATAGACTAACTCAGCAGAAATGTAATTGTAGATAATTTAAAGGAAATCCTGGTATTCTCAGTGATTAAAACAACTCCAGCAATAGCCACAGAATAAATGTAGAGACAGCACAGTTGCACATACTTATACAAATGACTAAACTCTCAGGTAATGGTCAATAATAGTTCAACAGTGCTAGACTGTCAACTAATACAAAGACAGGTGGTGACGTGCAGCATGAGGGGCAGTTGATACAATAGGACAAAGGACTAAAATATGAATCCATGGATGTAGACAGGATTCTAGAAAAAAAAAACAAACAAAAAAAAATCTCCAGAACTGCAGAGATCCTGAGCATTGTCCAATGAATCCTGAAGACTACCTATAATTCTACCTACTGCCTCACGTGATACAAATTGGCTGCTAAGTTAGGCCTTGGTTCTACCTGCTGGCCAGAAGTCATTCAAGCCGAGAAGATTGCTCTGTTGTGCACCCTGATGAATGACTACATGTTTTTTACTGGACTTATAAGGCCCAATATTTTATGTAATGCTTTAGACCACAACTAAGCAGTTATTCTTGGGAACACTTCAACTGTCCCCACTCTAACTCTTCCACTGCACCACTGCCCCTTTTCCACTTTTGTGAATAAAAATAGTTTAAAGCAGATCTAAATTACGATTAAAATGGTATTTTTGCAGTTTATGTGCATTTATCCATACAGTTTTTTGATATGTTTTCAGAGATTTTTCAAGACAGAGAAGTGCCTAAATAGATGTGGTGACAATAAGTAGGAAAGAAATTGAGAAAATAAATGAATGAAAAAAAAAACCAACCAAACCCAAAACCCCAAAACTGAAAAGAATAGGCACTGATGACAATAAGCACTGTTACAGTTTAAGAGATAGACGGCATTTTCAGTTCTGTGGTTTTTATCTGCAGGTGCCACTGCCTTGCAGGAGGGCTACAATTGTCTTTGGAAAAAACTGATTATAGCAAAATGTCTTTTCCTCCTCACCGGCTTGAAGCAACATACAGCTAATAAAAGTCCTTATCAGCAGGTAGATGAAGACATTTATATGTGTATAAAAGCATGTATATATTCTGCTTCATCACATATGAAATAAGACATGCTCTAGTGATAGTTCGTATATTCCCATTTTATAGCTACATCAGAAGAAGGAAAAAGAGGAAATAGGTCAGGTAAAAGAGAGCTGTGGATGTTATAGATTGTAGCAAAACAGCAGGGAGCTGCCGTTAGGATTTGTAATGGGGAACTGAAGAAGTAGACTGACATTTTACCAAAACTGATACAACTCTTAAGATTTAAAGTGGGGAAAAGATTGCTTGGTTTTATTTACACTGATCTGGTTCCTTGTAGCTATGATTCCAATAACGATGTCTAGTCAATGCCAGTTATATCCCCTGATGAATATTAATTAGCAACTGCATAATTTAGTAGCTGGCCTGCAAAGTTTTCTCTGTATTTTCCTTATTTTTTTAATATAAGCAAATGAAATCTACTCTGATTTCTGTGAATAACTATGAGATTGAAGTTACTTGCTGATGATGGTATTTGGTTTTACTAGCAAAAGGATTAGATTCTGCATACTTAATATTTGCAAAGTTTTAATAGTAATTTACTCATCAGAGATGTGATCAAGGGAGATAGTTGTTTAGAGTATCAATAATAATTAATTACACAAAAATGTCTTTATGGATATATTTTAATAGAAGTTAGTAATGTTCTTGGAAGCATAAGAATAGACTTCTATGACCTTCTATAACATGTTAAAAATATTCAGAAATTTTAAGGGCATATATCAAGCACTGTCATAGCACAGGAGGACTCCAAACTTATGAGATTCATACTCATAAAACTTAGCACATATTTAATGCATCACATTTTCAAAGTCTTTGGGTACTGACAATTTTTTACCCACTGATTTTTGCTCCCAATCTTCTCCCTAGGAGAAAACACAGCTGTGCACAGTGTGCCTGAGTTCAGAGGCTAAAAAACTGAAAATCAAACTCACTGACTTGCATGCATGGTTTATGTGCAGAGAACTGAGAATTGAATGGTGCACATCTTGATACGCTAATCTTTGATTTTGAGATTTGACCCAATATCGCATAAAAAGGTCTCCTTTTTCAGTCGCTTCCCACACACCTACTGACATTTGCGTCCTATAATCTTAGACTTTTATGCCCTCAATCCCACTTCTTTAAAAAGATTATTCAGCAAGAGAGACTAAAGTCATGCAGGGAAAAGCCTTCTTTTGGTCATGTTATATACATAAGGAGGATCTGAAAGATACATCAACCTTCCACTCAGTTAATGCCACCATTTGCTAATCATTAATCCAGGAAATCTCTTTCCCTTAAACATGAATGACAGTCAGTGTCTATGTCAGCTGTTTCTATTATCTCCTAAGTAGATGGTCTGGAGGGAATTCAGAATTTGTAGAAGGCTTATCAAAACTTTTTTTCTGTGATACTGAGATTCATGCTTTTAGAAAGTATACTCTGGTGTTCTTTAATAAATGGTCCATGTGTAGTATTCCTTCCAGAGGGGAGGGACCGTCAGAAGGAGGAGGCTCTTGCTGTATCTAGTAAATACGATAGAGCAAACAAATCCATCAAACAACAGAACAAGAAAATTTATTGTCTCATTTATGCAGTCCAGATTGGTCACATCAAGGAGTTTTAGAATCAGCCTGGTATGTCCCAGAGTCACCTAGAAAAAAGGCTAACACTAAACCTAAGATGTGAATGTAAGGATACTTGAAATGATACTAATTTAAACTGTAAAACCAAATTAATCTCTCACATTGACCAATCTGTGAGATTATCTTCTAAATTCCAAATCTGCTGTATGTGATTTAAAACTGTTTTAGCATGGTGAATTGTCATCAATATTGAAGAAGATGAAAACAAACAAAGAAGAAATAGTTCTACCTCGCTTATGTCAAGGGCTGTTGCTCATTAGCTGGCTATGCCTGGAATTAGCTTGCAGAATAAAGGGGTAATTTCTATGGAGATACTGTCAAATGTACCACGTGTTTGTCTGTCTGTGATAATCTTTATTCTCTAAAAGTCTGAAGCTGCTCTTCAGCAGGGCCCTTCATTTTAATGACTATCAGGGATTTGATCATTACATGGTGAATCTTTACCTCTCAGATGTGAATGGCTTTTTAAAAAGTGTTCCCAATTTCAACAAGTAGTCTACTGCAGAATGACATTTATAAATTGAATACTTTTCAATTCTCCAGCTGTACTACATGAGAGTTAATATATATTTTTGCCACTAGAAATGCCTTTAAAAATCAACACTTTTGATCTTTTGGAACAGTTGTTAATGTAGGTGAGGGAAAGTGATAAATTCAAGAGGGATATCTCTGAAAATAAATACGACTATTTAAAAAAAACTGTCATAACTTTAGGATTCTGACTTTTTTTATTGTTGTTTTCATTAATATTATCATCAAAATGAATACATCCTTTAACTTTTTCAAAATGACCATGCATTAGAAATTTGGATCAGAGAAATCTGATGATTTTTGCTGCTAAGCATAATGATTTTTTTTTTAATTATGGTTCTTTCTGAACTAACTCTTCTGAAGAACTGGTTCAGCCATTTATTCTAAATAACATTCATTTAAACCAATTACTCACCTATTGAATCATTGAATATTTTGGCCAAATATTTTGCTATCTACAAGTTGTTCAAACTTCATTCCTATTGTTCTGTATTCTCTATTAAAGGAAAGGTTAAGACAATTCTCAGTCTCTTTCTGCTCCCAACCAAGTTAATGAAATCTTTTAAATTGGAAAATTCCAGAGTATAATCTTCTGTAACTGGGTGCCTGGCTCATATGACTGCTTTCCTCACTGATTTGCTGGCTGTAACTTTTAAGATGCATTAATGATGAATACCAGTTTTAGACACTTGGAATGAATAAATGCACAGTTAGAAATTTTTGACTGATATTGACTGCTGTGACTTTCAGAAGCTCAGTGACTCAGCGTCACTGTTCTGGCAGCATAAATGGGCCTTAAAGTGGGTATAAATTACTTTTACAAGTATTTCCAAACCTCTCTGCAGTAGTAGAGTAGTATAAAGATGCCTAATATAATTAGAATTAGGCACACTATATTTTGCTTATTTCAATTTGGCCTTGTTTTTTTGTGGATATTTTTCTTAATTATGAACATTTTCTTTATAATCTAAATTTCCTTATAAAATGACATAGAAGAATTTAGTTAAAAACTTAAAAAATAACTTATAATTGGGTGCCATATCATTTAGCCTTTCTTTCCACATTTCTAAGATTTACCTCTAAAAAGGGTTGAAAGTTAATAAATCAGAACTGTAAGATTTATTTCTCTTATATATTGGGACAAAACCTCATCTTTTCCTTTCATGTTAATGAAACGACAAAGTAGACCCAACTGATTCAAACAGCCAGGCTTTGATTCCCTTTACATGCAGGTTCCCCCCAGGTTACAGAGCTAGCAGATTTTGTTCTGCATCACATCTGCTCCACAGTCCCTGAGTATCAGAGAGCTCTTGTTCTGGCTGCCAGATTAGTTCCTTTGGGTTGGCTGCTGTAGGAAACAAAATAGAGCTTCAAGTGTGAATAGGCATAACTTGGCTCCCCTAGTTGAGAGGGCATAAGGATGGCTGACAGCTGTCATATTCCACCTCCCTCAGTACTCTTCATGTTAGTCTCGGCAGTGGGTACCTGTTAGACCTAAGTCTTTTCCCCTAAAGAATCACTGCTTTTTCAGACCTGATAAAACGTGGCCTAGAAAAAATTGATGTCAAAAAGGTATGGGATTCAGGGTGCAATTGGAAGCACTTTATGTGGCAAAGTCGTAAATTAGGTATTTCTTGCTTGAAGTTATAGAATTAGTGTAGGCTTACTAATCTCCCTTTAAGTCAGAAATACAATTGCTGTATGAGTTTTCTTCGGTCGTTGGGACTGAAAATTATTTTTGAAATGGATTGCATTTGCCCATGGTATTGCAAACAGATTGATAGTTTGATGATGGTCCAAAAAACCCACCAAAATAACAACAAGAGAAAGCTGGTGTGTTCCCATGAAATAAATTACTTTATATGAACAAGAATGATGAGATGTTTGAAGAATTTCACATGATGTGGCAAAAAATGTGGTTTATATCTGAATCAAAAGATGTGTAAGAAACAAGCATGTCAGATTGCTAGGGAAGTTTTGTGGGGGAGAAGTAGTACAGCAATTCAGAACAATATTTTACAAATAATTTGTTTTGTTGCTTTGTCCACAAAGATTTTAATGCACCATTTTTTTCTTTTATCAGTATTTTGAAATCAATAGGCATTTATAATGAAAAATCTAAACAATTTAACTTGTTTTTTCTTTACCCTCCCCTGTAAATGTATGACTAACACATGAAGTACATCTAGGGTTAACATATGTTGCTGTCTAACAGGCAACATTTATCAACCCCTTCCCATCCTTCTTAATCTTTCTGTGAAAACAGTCTTTGCTATAGACCTAGGATTTCACTAGTTTTCCTTGCAGTAAATCCTTTTATAATTATTCTTGGCTTGACTTGATACCCCTCAAAAATTGCTTGTTCCCATGGACAATGCCTCAAGAAGGGAATGAGTGCAAATATTTTAAATCAGATGATTATGCCAAAGGAACAGAAAAAAATAAGCAGTTTCATGTTTTTTTAAGTATTTACAGCCAAGGCCTGGATTACCGGTGCATAATATCTGTACCTCTAATCATACTGCTGAAGTGAATCAATTGTTGATTATTTGAAATGGAGGGATGGATGGGATATTGAAGCCCTCTCAGAAGAATCTAAATTCCAAATTAAGACCATAGCTTTGATTTTGGGTTTAAGAATTCATGAGGATTTCTAAATTTCTGTATGTGTATATTTATACAAATTCCCCAGGTTTTACCAGTTTGCTGCAGCTAACAACTATTAAGAAAATTAAATCACATTCTCTGAGTTCTTCAACAACAGCCCCCCCCCCCCCCATTTTTCTTTAGTATGCCTACAATTAAACAAAAAATAACAAATAACACAGGCTCTTTTTTTTTCTTTTTTTTTTTCTTTTTTTTTTTCTGTGTGTATTTATCCACTGCTCTGGATTATTTTTTCTCTTTCTCTGAAAAGACACAGAAACTATTCAGTGTCCCACTTGTCCTCTAGCTCCTGGGCCACAAGAGGACAAGTTTTGTATAGAGCCTATACTATGTTATTCAACATTGTGCTGCTATAACACCCCATAGAAATCTTAAATATAGTAGAGCATCTCAAAATACATTCATGCAACTGAGTCTATACCTGCCTACCTAATTATGAAGAGATAAGTAACTCTCCAGACTACATTAACTATATTTGATTAACTCTCCTCTCTGTTTGCTAGAAGTCTAGACATCCATCTCATACATTGACACCAACAGTGTAGAAATTTAAAGTGGAAAGTTGAATCCTAGCCTATAGTGCTGGAGATAAGCTCTCTTCCTCTTCACTTTGTTCACTGCCTGATACAGAGGGAAATTGAATGCCATGTGCAATTACCTTATTAATTCAGAAGTTATCAGTGATGTGGTGCACTATATACATACTCAGTCCAGCAGGATCTGCCTTACGTTGCAAGAGCTAGACAAGTAAAATGAGTTCACTAAATGCTTAAAGTATACAAACTAGTAGTTTCAGGGACTTTGAACTCATCATGTTAATGACATCAAGAGGCTTGCTGTTGATTGTGCTACAGTTATTAGTAATAGGGCTTGGATCTTCATTTTGCACAGTGTTAATACAATAAATTTCATCTCTTCCCTTTCTGAGCACAGAAGCATTTCTTGGATTAGATGATCAGATTACTGAAGACAGAGGTTTTCTGGAGATGTTTGTTTGAAGTACAAATAGTACAAAATACCTAACAGAGGTGTTCTGTGTAGTCATGACTTGAGCTTGAAGTTCAATGCTAGAGGTCATGACCCAAGTGGAGTTGTGTTGAGTTACAAATTGGATTACTTGTCCAATGGAAACTTGGTTACCCATGCCAGTATTTAAATTCATAATACTGATGGGAATAGAATCTATTTTATAAAAATCTCTCCATAATTAAAAAGTCTGGAAGCCATTAGTAGTGGTAACTGTAAATAATTGTAAATAATCAGCTAAACAAACAGACAGAGAGAAATTTTACTAACACATAGGAAATAAACTCTAAACCACTAAGTAAATAATAAAACTGAGGCATAAAAGACAAACAAGAGGGGTTTGGAACTAACGACACTCATGCATGTCTTTCTAACTTATTTTCTGGTGGCTTTAGTTGTTCAACATTTTTCATTCCTTGTTTATGCTGTCAAGTCAGACTGCAAAGTTTTTCAGCAGGGAATATTTACTCCTTCATGCCTTCACCATGTGTGCAAAATACTGTCAGTGCTACAGAGAGCAGTACCATTACTGTTAACAGCTCTGTCCACGCATATTTCGCAATGTTAAATCTAATAATCACAAAGAAGAAAATGTTCATAGAATCTGTAGGATATCTGTAATTAGAAGTGTTGAGTTATATAAGGCTAACTAACATCTGAGCTATATTCCTCTCCTTGGAATTGCTTTCTTAGGAATTCAGCTTTGCTTAGGCAGATCATCACCAAAGGTCAAACTGTTACAGGTTAGTAAGAACACAGGAGAGATCAATGTATTGAGTGTCAGTTCTCTTATACTAGATTCTCTTTGGTTTATTAACTTATGCTACAGATTGTGTATTGAACACACATAATTTCAGATTAAAAAAAAAAGGTAAGGTTTCTGAACTTCTGTTTTATTTCACTTATCCTCTTCATTTGGGAAGAAGACTAAAAAACCACCAAAGTGCTAAAAATAAAAAATCTTATATTAGTCTGTAGTAATCAACAGTACTTACACCTTTTGGGTACTTTGATATAGCTCTTTTGCAAGTCTGACTTAGCTGTTTTCTTGCTGGCCTTTGACAAATTGCTGGCAAAATTGGGAAAAATTCCCAGAATGGAGTATAAAAGCAGCACAATCTTCAAACAGTGAATAATATCACAATATTACTTTCTCTTGTGTAATTTCCTTTGAATTATTCACAGATAAATTATGTAAAGCTGGATTCATCAAGCAGGAGGTGTCTGCAATATAGATGTCTACATCTGGACTAGGTACCCTGCTGTCAATTTGTAGTTAGTCAAGAGAAACAAGCACTTTTAAGTAAAGTAGATATACTTAAGTCTATAAATAGAAAAGAATTCTGCCCTGGATGTGCCTATTTCTCCCAAAGCCCATATGGAAGATGTCTTTAACATGCTGTTTCCTGTATCTCTCTTTAGGTATCTTTAAAATATTTGCTGAGTATTAGCAAGTAGATACTTGAGGAAATTAGATTAGATCTTCACCTTGACATTTGAAAAGAGTCAGAACATCATAAAACATCACATGGGAAGCGAAATAAACTTGAGCTCAAATGCATACCAACATTGCATGACCAAAGTCTTTTTCCTCCTCATCAAGAAAAAGTCCTTGTGATATCATAGTGCAGAAACTGGCTTCCCCTTACCTGCAACATAAACTTTCCTGGCCTCACACTCTCACCTAACCTAATGGCAGTGATAAAACTGTATAGAATTATTTGCAGATGATTTTGTTAACAGCTTAGAAGAAACTTGATTTATAGGTAACCTGAGTTTAAGCCATCTTTCTTGGTATTCAGTGAAAAGTGGAAGCCAGATCCCCTGTCCTTGCCTAGGCATCAAAAAGCACAAATCTGGATCTGAGAAAATGCCAAATATTAGACTGCTTCCTGAAACAAATGGATGTAGGTATGATCATTAAACAGTATTAAACACGCTATCACCAAAGAAGTCTCTTTGATGAGGTATTCCCACAAAATTCAGGGAATGTATTGAAGGAAAAGCTAGAACTAGGTCTACAACATACACAACTGATGAAGGGTTGAGCCTGGTTCCAATAATGAAAAACAGTCCTTGTTGTTCTCTAAATCCAGATAAAGGTACTGTCTGACAAGAGTAAGACAAAACAAATGTCACTCTGAGCTGTGAATTCTGTGCTATGCAATAGAAAAGTGCAATATAGAAACTACAGACCTGTTAGTCTAACCTCAGTACCTGGAAAAATTATGGAGAAGATCATACTGGGTGCTATTGAAAGTCATTTACAGGACAGGGCAATTGTCAGACACAGTTAACACTAGTTCATGCAGGGAAAGTCCTGTCTAACTAATTGGATAGCCTACTCCAAAGTCAGCTGGCTAGTGGATGAGGGTAAGGCAGAGGATGCTGTTTTCCTGGATCTTAGTATGGCTTTTGATACTGTCCCACTGAACAAGTTGTTCAACTGTGAGATAAAAAGGTAGACAGTGTGCTGGGTGGAGAACTGGCTGACAGGTTGTAGCAAATGGTGTAACACGTGGCTGGCAACCAGTCACCAGCGGTGTTTTCAGGGCTCAGTTCTAAGGCCAGATCTGTTCAATATATTTATCAACCATCTGGATGCAGGAGTTGAATGAACCATTAGCAAGTTTGCTGACGATACAAAACTGGAAGGTGCATTCTTGAGGGACAAGAGCAGCTTGTAGGTGCTATAGTTTAGATTTGTGATGAACACAATGTTGATAACATATCGATGTTTTAGTTATTGCTGAAGAGCTCTTATGCAATCATCAATGGCATGAACTTTAACAACAAATGCTGGATTCTGTACCTCAAAGTAATGCCAGGCACAAGTATAAACTGGGAAAGGAACAGCTGGAGAACAGCCCTGCAGAAAGCGATCTGGGGGTGCTGGTTGATAGTAAGCTCAATGTCAGTCAGCAGTGAGCCCTGGTAGCCCAGTGGGCAAATCCCATGCTGGGTGCATCAAACACAGCATGACCCACCAGTCAAAAGAGGAAATTATCCTGATGTGTTTAGTGATGATGAGGCCTCACATGGAATACTATGTGCAGTTCTGGGCTCCACCATTTACGAAGGATGCTGATGTCCTTGAATGAATTCAGAAGAGGAGGGCAACAAAGCTGGTGAAAAGGCTGGAAGGAATATCCTATAAGAGCAGCTAGGGACTCTGGGTGTGTTTAGTTTGGAGACAAGAAGCCTAAAGGACAACCTTATTGCTCTCTACAGCTTCCTGAGGAGAAGTGGAGAGGGAGGCGCTGAGCTCTTCTCCCTGGTATCCAGGCTGGATGAGGCTATGAGCCATCTGGTCTAGTGGGAGGTGTCCCTGCCCATGGCAGGAGAGTTGGAACGAGATCATCTTTAAGGTCCTTTCCAACTCAAGCCATTCTGTGATTCCATTATTATTTTATGAAATGTTCTCTTTTTTCAGTTTCTCATTCTTCTTACTCTTCTGGTGACTCCCTCTCTCGACATGCCTTCCATTTTTCAAATTAGAATAACTGACAGAGAAGATAAGAGAGAAAAATGGCAATTTTTTTTCTACTTTCTTCAGAGCATTTTTAAAAGCAAGCCTTTAACACTTTAGTAAGCTTCTTAGATTTTGAAAATAGATAATTTATTTACCAGCTTCACTGTTATTTCCTATACTATGATTGGACTATAAACTTTTGCAGATTAAAAAAAAAAACTTAAATATAAAATTCTACTAAAGACAAATGCTCAGTCTTCTTTTCTCTCACACTAGTTCCAAAGTAGTATCACAAATTTACCTTCAAAATAATCCTATTTACAAGCAATTTGTTCATGTACAAAATTATCTAAATCTATAATTGCCATAGGAGATAACAGAGTGAGAATTTAAGCCTTACGTTATTATTTGCCTGTTCTTATGGTGTTCTAAGGGAGAAAAACTATATAAATACTTCCACAATTACTTTCTTCTCTTTTTTTTCCCTAAAACTGAATGTAAGAAATGGGTACATGTTATCCTCCATATCAGTTTGCAATGTGGTGCACAAGGACTCTTCTAAGTTCATCATTTAACATCACTTAACTGTTCTCTGAAGTCTTTTCTTTATTTCTCCCTTCTCAGAGGTGAAGGAAAATATTAACTTATTAAGTAGGATCAAATCCCGCCAACAGGAGAATAGTCCCATTAAACTGCAGAGTAACTCACATTTGTCTGATAAAAGAAGTCTGAATCTGAACTTATATTAAGCTGAAACAAATTAAGTGATACGCAATACACAAAAGTGTCTGTCAAGCAGGATCACATGCTAAAATTTCCTACTTAGAAACACATTTAATGTATTTAGCTTTCTTTTCTTTTTACAGTACAGGAGATATAATTTAAATTTGAGATATGATAGCCTAAAAAGCCACTTTACTGGAAATGAAGAACAATTGATCAACATAAACCATTTCAGTGGGAGAAAAGCAAACGTATAGAGAGCTCATCTTTCAAATTTTTCCTTTTTACTCAATTCTGCATCAGTCAGAGTCATCTAATATTTGGGGGTTTTTATCTTTTTACATTTAATCTCACATTCATTTCTATTCCCCTGGGGATATTCTCTATTTTATTCAAAATGCAGTAGGTGTACTTATGTCAGTGTTGAGCATCCTTTTTCCTCGGTTAATTAGTTACAAGTCTGCAAAGATACAGACCTATTTTAAGCATTTGATTTCCTTTATATTTTTAATTGTAACAAGGACAGAGACTCATTAAAACCATGTGTGCTTAATGTACTTTCCTCAAGTATTTTATTTCTGTCAATTCTGCTCTTCTATGAATTCGCTTTGTGCATTGAATCAGGGAGCTTTAGGAAGAACATTCTTCCAGATCAATGCAGGAAGCTTTGATTTTGTAAAGATTCACTTGTACATGGACTCCTTTTTGGTTACAGTTGCTATTACCAAATGGTTTCAATTGTAATGCTGACATGATCAATTTACAGCAAAAATAGAGCTGTGTCAAGGAATATGACCAGTGTATTTCAAGAGAACAGAGGTTCAGGCAAAGTAATGAAGGTAAGTCCTAGGATTACAGTAAATTTAACAGAAAGCAATCAGACTTGAAACATACCTATGCTCATTATTAGATCCCACAAAAAATTCAGAACATTAATCACTGATACCATCTGTTCATTTCAGAAGTAAGTTTGCAGTGATAGTAATAGTCCATTTTGGTTTCATTCTAAACTGGATGAATATCAGTCCAGAATGTGTTCTCATAATTTAAGCTTGAATTAATGGTTATTCATCTCTAACTTCAGTCATTCATGTTTGTCTAATAATGGCCTAATTAAATTAAGAAATTCCTTGAATCAGTAGTGTCACAAAGTTACAGCTACTTGAAAGCTGTTTGGTGACTCACGTGAAGTAAATCAGTCATGTCATTCTACCCTCTATGATGCAAATGGAGTCAGCATGAAATTCACAGGCCATCTGCACTAATTCTTACCTCTGCTGGCTGAATCCTGAGAGCACGTCCCTTGCATGTCACACAGGACAAGGCAAACAGCCCTGAGGAAGCTTCAGGGTAATTGTTGGTTCACAAAAGATGATTTAAAGTTGTGGGTAAACACTAGGGCAAATCCCAGAAAATATAAATCATTATGCTGAGTCCTAGTTACCAAGCCTTCCCTCCAGAAGGTTATTTCACTGAGCTATGCTGTCCTGACTCACGATCTTCCATTTTCAGACTTGGTTTAACTATACCTGGATCATGAAATCTCCCTTCTGCAGTGAAGACCCTGAGGCTGAAGTTTAGAGATTTAGGTTCTTTGCTGAGCAACAACGTGTTCCCTGAGAGGTGAATGATACAGGAATTGAAACCATTCTTATTTTCCGCAACTACTACATGTAATATTGGAGAGGACTTTGGTTTCCAAAGTTTTCCATTATGAATCTGTGATGGTGAATAACTTCATGTAAAATTAAATTAAATGCTTAAAAATAGAATTTTGAACTTAGAAGAAAAAAGCATTTCCTAAAGAAAGAAGCCAGTATACGTGCAAAGGGAATGGAGGTTATAATTACTGCCTCACGAGACACATGGTAGTACACTTTCTTCACTCTGGCACATACTTTGTTTACCCAAAATATTTTTTAGCTTGAGGGGTTTCAGAATTTTAATGTAAAATTTCTTGATGTACTTTTTATTATTTAAAAGGAAGATGCTGTCAAGAACATCACAAGCAGTGTAAATTATTGTTTATGTGTCAGGATGTAGGTGCCACTGTCAAACCTATTTACAAACATCAGTGTTCCTTTTTAGAACTAGAAAGAAATATTTTGATAATCAGAATATATTATTGAACACATATGTGGTTGTGTCAAACATGCACTACATTAGATACTACAATGAACTACCTGGATGGATAGCTAGTTGTACTGGATATAAACTAAATGTGGGTCTTAGGATAATGAACTACTTTGAATTTCAGTCCTTCTAAAAGCTTGATGGGATGACAGAATATTTAGGTTTGTATTTAAAGAAATCTTGTACCTAAAAGAAGTAAATCATATATGAAATTACTTTAATCCCTGGGTATCATGTATCTTCATGGAAGTGAGGGGGGGATGAGAAAGTCCTCTTTCTGCTGAGTGGTATGGTATCAATGTTTATTTCTATAACTGAACTTTCTGTGTGTTATGGCTTTGTATGGCTTTATCATTCAAGATAATGAGCAATGGGAAATACATATATTTCAGCAAAAAAATAATGAAAAAAGTGGAAAAAATTGTGATAGAAAAATGGCTTTCCTAGCAGTTTTTAACACTGATTTAAAAGCTAGGTATTCAAAATTCATCAGAATTACACTCTCACATAAGACTTCAACAAAACCATTAACAGGAAACTCTACTGTGCTATTCTACAGCAGTTTGACAAACTGGACAAATTTTCCCTTTTATAGAGAGGTATGGACTATGACTGAACATAACTAGGTGTTATAAGCCATAGTAATTCCCACTTTTTAAACTGATAGATGGAGGAATTAAGGGTTGCATAAATACATGTCAATCACAGAAAGGACAAGGTCAAGTCTTATGCTAGTCTAATATGTAAGAAAAAACTGTAAGTGTTATTTGGCTACTGGATCTTCAATTGGTCCCATTTTTATTTAGGTCTACTGAACAAAACAGGAAGTTAAATACAGTGTGCATTAGGACTAGAAAAAAAAAAAAGTGCAAAATATGTTATTTATGTTGCCTATAAAACATGCATGAGTTCCTGGCTTTGAACTGGTTACTTTTGCTATTTATTCACATACAGTAACGAATTATGCAATTCATTTAGTTATTTATTTATCATTCAGAGAATCATAGAATCATTTAGGTTGGAAAAGACCTTTAAGATCATCAAGTCCAACCATTAACCCTACTCTACCAAGTCCACCACTAAGCCATATCCCCAAACACCACATCTATACAGCTTTTAGACACATCCAGGAATGGTTACTCAACCACCTCCCTGGGCAGCCTGTTCCAATCCCTGAAATCCTTTCACTGAAAAAATTTTTCCTAATATCCAGTCTAAACCTCCCCTCACGCAGCTTGAGGCCATTCCCTCTTTATCTACCACTAGCTACCCGTGAGAAGACACCAGAGCCTACCTCTCTAGAACCTCCTTTCAGGTAGTTGTAGAGAGAAGGTCTCCCCTCAGCCTCCTCTTCAGACTGAACAACCCCAGCTCCCTCAGCTGCTCCTCATAAGACTTGTTCTCCAGGCCCTTCACCACCTTAGTTACTCTACTCTGGACCCACTCCAGCACCTTGATGTCTTTCTTGTATTGAGGTGCCCAAAACTGAACACAATATTCAAGGTGTACAGAAGTAGGTCTTGCATTGTCAATTCATTCTTTAAAGGGGAAGTATTGCTATTCAAAAACTCCATGTAGCAACAGTCTAAATTAAATGGGAAGGTAAAAAGTTAAGGTCACTTTTGAGAATTGTATTTAACATTCATTCCCTTTCCTGCTTTGAAGCATTACCTAAGTGTTTCACAAAGAAGACACAGCCTTAACTTCTGGCTATTTAAACTGATTAAAGACCAGATGCTATAATTCCAGGTTTGTGTGCAAATGACATTTCTCTTTAAGAAGCGATGCATTTTGTCATAGCAATTTGTGTAAAGATGAGAAGTCATGAAGTAGGCTGCCAAGTTCTCTCTGGTTCATTTGTTATGATTTTCGCTTCTGACACAATGTCATGGGTTCAAGTCTCAGAGTGGCACTCTGTAGTGCTCTGCTGAGAGAAAAGCTATCTGTACTTTAGGTGACATTTTAAAATAAGCTCTCTGGCAGTTATCCAAATGTATGCTAAAAATTATAAGAGGCATTTTCAGATAAGAGTTGAAGATAATAGCACTCTCGTGGGCAGCATCACTTCTCTCTCTAAAACTCACTGTGATACCCAGGATTGTCTGTGAGCTATTGCTGAGCACATCTGTAATGGCTGCTTCATTTTCTGCAATGTCATTTTGTAACAAATAACTCATTATCCTTCAGAGATGTTCAATATGTGGGATTTGAGGAGCATTTTAAAATCCAATTTGATTCAGAAGCCACTAATCTATGTCACACACACTTTTGTCACTTATTATAAATTAACTCCTTGATCCTAGTAACTGTTTCACTCTTTATATGCCAAGGTAACCTACTCAGCTTCTCTGAAGAATGGCCTGTTCAGTGATGAGTTAGCAGCCAGTAAAAAATAAATTATTTAAGAAAATAAATTATTTTGACTGATGGGAACTACTGACCTATTCATCTTCAAATTTGTGGTGTTTCTATTGTTAACACTTTCTGATTCTACAGATAATTTGCTGATAAAAGATTTCTGAGCAGTAGTGTTTTGATAGCTGACGTAATGGTATTTTTCATCTTGCATCAGAGGCTTTGTGTACTTTAATAGTGTGTTAAGTACAGTCCACTCAGGAAATAGAATTCAAGTCAAGAAATATTATTAAAATCAGGTACTTCTTTGTGTGTCATTCAGCTGAGTCTGTGTGAGAGGTTGTGGTGCCACAGAGTTAATAGGTATTTCTATGAATTGCCTAATGCACACACAATAAGTAGTCTGAGGAAATAGGTGTAATTTATCTTTATCAGGCTACAGTTACAGCTGTGTTTGTGAGAGTCTATGAGGTTGCAGGGCTCTAAACGGATTTACTGTTGTATTGACTGAATTTTTCAAAAAGACTTTTTTTTTTCCCCACAAAAAAAGTTTAAAAAAAAGGGCAAGGGAAAGGGAAAAGGGGAAAAAAAGCAAAGAAAAAATAACAGAAAAATAAATAAAATCCCAGGGATTGGGGGGCAACAGGGGGAACATGACAAACACCAAACAAAACCAAACTCCTTAACTTTGAAATCTGAGTTTTCCTCAATAATAAATTTCCATATCTGTCCCAAATCTGCTATTAAACGTCAGATTTGATCCTTTTTGGATTTACCTTACACCACATTACAACAACAACAACAAAACCCAACCTATTACTGTTTAAGCACCATCTGAAAGTGACGTTACCAGTCTTTTGTTTCACGCCACACAATCTTTCATTAAGAGCCCAGAGAATTGACAGATACAGGAAATATCTGAAAATTTGTCCACTTCATATGCTTTCTCTTTGTAACATTGAAACTAAGATGCCTTAGTCAAGTTTTGTGTTCATGCTGTACAATATTTAATAAAGGCTAGTGGAAAGGTGTTTGTTGATCCAGCATCCCATGATTGCTGGTGTTCACTAAAGCAAATTTAAAGAAGTGGACCAGTTTTTTACCTTCACATCCCTTTCTGCCACAAAGATACATAGTTTTAATGCAGTTAGGCTGGGAGTGAGAACTGCACAAGAGGGTAAGATGGTTTTGAATGAGAATAGAGGGGAATAGCCATATGTCAAGGACAACTGATTTGGCATAACATAGAGGTAGCTACTTGATAAGTAGTTTTCTGTGATATATAAGAGGTCAGCATGTAAGACATTTTCTGACTTATTAAGAAACAGTTATGAATAAAAGAACACCTAGCCAAAGTATAAAAAGGTGTTAATGAAAAAAATACACCAACAGAAAATGAATCAGGAAAAAGATGAATATAGCATGGAATAGCTATATAGTGTTTCAAAGGTGAAGAGAGTAAGTTTGAATTTTTCAGTGAAAGAGAAGAGTCATTAAGACTGGTGGGTTTTAATTAATATATTTTGTAAAGACTAAAAATAAAAAGCTCTTCTTAACAAAGGCTCATTACAGAGGATAGTCACCCAGCAAACAGTACCTCTATTATTTGTATGTACATTGTTGAAACATTCTTCTGTATCTCATTAATATATCTTTACATCATTATCTTTTTAACTTATAGAACATGTTAATAAAATTAAGAAATCCTTATGGTTCTTGGGTGCATTTCAGTAAAACATTCAGATGATCTATAACTTAGGTGATAAACAGTTTTGTTACACACCAGGTTTTGTCTACTGCATGTTTATATAATATATAGGTTCAGTGCTATTTTTGAAGTCTAATGAAGCTGAACAGATATGGATGAGGTAAATATTTAGGTTTCATCACTGATTCCAAGGATTCATATCAACAGAATGTTATACAAAACCCCCTATATCTGTATTGTGAACATTTCTGCTTTACTTTCTTATGCTTTCTTATGTACATGCCATATGTGATTTATTTTTTATCTTACAGAAGAACACTTGTTAGACAAGTGAAGTCATCCCAGACCAGAAACAATGCCACCTTCTGAAGAGCTTTTTTTTTTTTACTTAGGATGAGATATTCAGAATTGAGTGAATAAATGAATGAATATTCTGAGCATTGCACGATGCTAACAAACCCACTTTGCTGAGATCACGCATAAATCCACTGAATGAATGGACCTGCACAGGTCTATCATTTATAATTTCATTACATATTACTTAAAAGTGTAGTCTAGCAGAAATACCTACATTTATATTATACTGCGTTTCATAAAACAAATACATTCAATACATGTTATTCCAAAGAGTCTTCCAGAATTAAATGAGTTGCATTAGGTGCCCTAGTGGCAAGGAAGACTTGTTGCCTAAGCAACTTTCTTGACTGCCAGCAAAGGCTAACTGCACTGCCAGAATTACAGTCACAGTGTTCTAGCAGTGGTGGAAAAAACCAAACTCTTGGGATTTCACAGAATCAACATCTGTATGTTGAGAATTATATGAAAAAGGAACGCCAAATTAAAAATGTAGGGAAGCAAAAATTTATACTTTCATTTTGGTAAAGGGAAATGGCTTTAAACTGTTTCTCTACAGCCTGACTGCAGCTATTATTTGATTGTATCACATGGAACAACATCAGATAGATGATTAATTTAGACATACAATTTAGGTGAGAAAAATTACTATTCATAGATAATTTACATGACTAAAATATATTGGTCAATAACAGTGGAAATAATCTGTAATTCTAACTTGAACAATATGCAGCGGTTCAAATGACATAAAAAGTTTCTGACAAAACTAAACTAATGCACTTAGTTCTAGGCAACTTGTAGTATAATTTCAGTGACTCAGGCCTGTGGTATAATTTAGGAGATGTTAACGTCTCTTCCTATTCTACTTAGCATTGTGATGCTTTAAAAGCTTACTAGACATACGAACAGTCTAACAAAGCTAAGGACTGACTGACAGTGGTAGCTGAGCTCATGTGTGGCAGACAACAGACTTTGAAGGCTTATATATATTTTAAAAATCCCAATTATCAGGCTGTGTGTGTCTGATTTCCACTTGTGGTATTTCTCTGGAGGGGAACAAGGGCACAGCTCCCCACTAGACCCCAGTTATTTTCTGTCACTCCTGCCAGACAGCTTGGGTTTGCTGCCTTGGAGCTCCAGGGAGGTGACATACTGCAGCCCCCAGCAGCATGCTACTCAGTACAGCCTGTGCTCTGCTAAGCTTCAGGTGTAAGATCACCCTTTATTTTCATTTTTCCTTTTCTCAAGCTTTTCTCTAGATTTTAGGATATTAAAAGAATGAGTAGGTTGTTGCTTAATTTATTTTGTCAGCATGGTTTTTGGATTTAGATTTCCAAAGCTGATTAGGGGATTAAGCTGCACAACTGCCATTAACATCAACGTCCTTTTAGTTAGTTTTAGAATTAAAGCATGCATCTTTGGGTTTTACAATTTAATGATGGTAAAAATTTTATATACAAACTATGGGATTCTGTAAAAAGGAACATTTGGGACCACCTTTTTCTCACTTGGTTCTATGGGAAACTTTTGCTGGGCAACTGGTGGAACAAGTCAAGGTAAAGAAAGGAAGTAGAACGTGTTTTCAAATAATTCAACTTTCTCAATTTTAGTGATACATTCAAATCTGAAAGAAAATGTGATGAATTTGAATCAATGATAAATAAACATCTGAGAACCCATATGAGAAAAGCTTGGTTTTAGAAAAGCTCTGAAAAAATAAGTAAGAAAAATACTTATAATAAAGTATTTTTAAAATTTCTATCCAATTTTAAAGATTGCAGTCCAAATGAAACAATAAAAAATGGCTATGTCACTCATAATGAATCAGTATTTGTTTAACTTCTTTTTTTTTGTATTTTGTCACATTGATCATGATTACAAACTTCAGACTTGAATCTATATTTCCAGATTCCATAAGAAAGGTGCATTAAACAAACACTGCATGATCTGACAGCACAGTAGTCTTTTGTTCCTAAAGAACAAAAGAATAATTAACTACACTGATGCCTGGAATGTCTGACTTTTCATTTGAGATGTTGTTCCTATTATTTCAATAGCAATTCTTATTTTTTATCCTCTGGACTGCTGTTGGATTTGAATGTAAAGACTGAGAATTCTGTTTTGTTTTTCTGGCAATCACTGACACGGATGACTTGAACTGTTCTCTTCATATCTTTTAAAAATATAACTTCTTTTAAGTCTGCTTAGCAAAATAGAGCACTTAATTGTAAAGAACTCTATCTGAATTTTATTTCTCCTTCCTACTTCTCATTAAAAGCTATCTTAAATGATAATGAAATAGTACATGAGACAAAAGTTCAACCTAATAATTGCCATTTAGGAAAGTCTTTATCATTGACAGTTTATAGAGTATCATATTATGCACTGATAGGTATCGAGCATTAAGCAGATCTTTCTATGAAATGTTCAGAGTCCTTTACAAAGCTCCTATATGGGAAGAAAACAATAAGAATGTTTTGGTGTTGTGGTTGAATGATGTGTATACAAATATATAAGGGAATGTCAGCATTCACTTCAGTCTGTAGGAATGATGTACATAATGTACAGATATGCAAACAAACTTTAATCCTATGCTGCTGATCTACAGTGAGCTTCCTCAAATTATTGTAATAGAAATTATTTCACACTTTCATAGAATTTCTGAAATGCACTACAATTTAGACCAAAAAAATTATAAATGCAGCTGTTTCAATTGCTAGTACAAAAGAAAAGGTTATTTCAGTCTCTGAAAATCTCACACAAACTCTGTGAAGTATGTATTCACCAACACTTCAATTTTTAATTTCACAAATAGAAATTAAACCTTTGCTTTAAAATCAGGAAATATTACATTTTTCATTAACCTAGAGAGAATTAAATTAACAAAAGAACAATTTATTCATTACCTCAAACTGCCATTCTCTGATGTCAAAAACCCAACCAAATAAATCTTTCTGTACACTCCGATGTACAAAATCTCTAGTCAGTACCACTAATAGAATAATAGATATTGTATTGTATTGCATTGAATTAGATCCAATTAGATTATTATAGATTACACAATAGCAAGTTAAACCAAGTTGCAAATGTGAGTCCACAGATAAAAATATTTGTCTGCACTTTTATACCGAAATATCATTTTCTCAGAGCAATGATGCTCATAAAAATTAAACCATGTTTTCATGGTATTTTGAAGAAAAGCAGTATAGAATAGATGGGAAGGATAGAAACAGGGAGCCAATATGAAACCTCTTTTATGGTAATTGTATTTACTCTGGTATGAATATTATCAAAGTTACATGAACACAAAAACTACCACTTGTATTTTGCTGATAAACCTTACCCTAGGTCTTGGATTTGCCTGAAATTACTCAGGATGAGAATGGTCCCAAGAAGACTACAAGGTCCTTACCCCAGTGCCACGGAGCTCCGGGAAACCATCAACACTCTAAAGGAGGTGGAAATAGCTCTGGAACCAGAAGCAAAACAGTCGGGTCAGAGTGCTAGAGCTCCCTAATCTGCTAAAACCTCCTGACCACTCAACACCTATCTTGAGACTTTCAGATATTGTACTTGAGCTTTGTTTTCAAATCACCCCGACACTCTGTATCTCCCAATACTTTCCACCACTCTTGACCTCACACATGCCTGCTCTATTTCACACTTAAGAGACTTGACTCTGAGGAGTTCCATGTAGGACCTTTTATTCTACCACCATCTTGGTGGTATGGGAAAATTAAACAAGCAGCAGAATTCTTCTGCGCCGCTCAAATATTTTCAAACTCTGTCTGAAACTGCATACATGAGACTGGCACACATGACACAAAGTTAGTTTTGACAGGTTGTGGCCATCAAGGGATAAACATTTTTGTTGTATTTTTATTTAAAATTTGTTCATTAAAATGTGCATTTCTATATATGTCTACTATGCTTACTATCTACCAGTCTATTTAATAGACCAATATTCAATATTAATATACTAAACATTAATCTAACAGATTTGGGATCCCCTAGAAAAAGGCTGTGTTTGACAAAAGAAAATGGGCACTGCTTAAGCAGTACAAATTCTAATCGCTAATATAAGGTAATCAAATAAATCATAGGGCTTGATTCATAGACTCCATACATTTTTGGGGTGGGGTTTTGGGGTTTATTTGTTTGTTTGTTTTGGGGGGGGGGGTTGTGTTGTTGTTGGTGGTTTTGTTTTTGTTTGTTTGTTTGGGTTTTTTTCTTTGTTTTTCCCCCTAAATTATAATTTTGGGGAAAAAAAGTAATAGTGATTGTTTAAGTATTTTTCTGCATTTCATCGTCTGCTAAAATAAGTGATCATTCATATCAGAAAAGTCCTGACAGATTTTCACAGTGTTCTTGTTACAGCATATTAAACTGGCATCTAATTCTTTTGAAGCTGCATGTGGTTTTCAGACTACATGAATATTATCCTCTGTGAAATCACTCAAAGAAAGAATAAAAATCAGAGTTCTGCTACAAACAGTTCCAAGTTCCACAGCTGCAAATCCAATTGTGCTGTATGGTGTGATCTACACTCCTTAAAAAAAGGCCACCTGTAAAAACTCTGACTTGCTCTGGACATCTAAACAAACTTTGCATCATGGAACAAACAGGATCTACTTCTAATTCTATAAGAACTAGTGCTGTGTGACCTTTGCCAAATGTAACTTTCTGGAAGCCAAACCTGTACACTAGTCTCCCCAGGTACTTAAAACAGTCATTGTTCTGCAAGTCCCATTATAGCATCTGCCCTTCCGAAGAACAAAAAGGAAAATAAAACCTTTTTCTTTTCCCTCTCAGGAGTCTCAGCTGGCATGTCAGGCTGCATCTACACTAGTACACAAAAAAAAGACCTAAGTCTAAGCTGCTTCTCTGTCCAGGGACCACATGCCACAGCCTGCCATTATATGTCTCAGCTCCTCTTTTCTCTCCCTACACTCCTCAAAGCAAGATGGCCTCACGCATTCTGCCTCCTGGGAACAGTGGGGTTTTTATGCTGTTCCCTGAGCAGTGCTGGTTGTTGTTTGTGAGAATGTTAAGTGACACAGGCTAAAGTAGTGCTGGGGGTGTGCAAGCAATTAAATAGTATGGACTACCAGAAGCCCAGGTCCTAAATGCAGATTTCATCACTCCATAGATAGCTTATCTTCCCCGAACTCCTTCTGGTTGGCTAAATGCTTTGTCCTACTTTACACTAAAAGCTTTCTCTGTCAAATCCCTTTTTATTTTTATTTCTTTTTTCCCCTTTCCTTTTCCCCTGGACACAGTATCTTTGGGAAAACTGCTTCTGTTCTCCCAACATCTGTTTGTTTCCTCTATCCCCTAAGTTCTAATTCTTCACAAGTCCTGAGTAAAAATAGCCTAACCTCCTTGTTGTTCTCCCTTGGTGTTTCTTTCATTCCTCTTCCAGTCTTGTCTGAGTGTTTTGTCATCATGTGGATACACAGCATCTATGGGAGAAAAAGTATCTACATTGACAAGCTGCTTCTCAAACTAGACTAGATCATAATAAGCAACAGATTGTGGAATTGTACAAGGAAGTAATTTGGAACAACTGCTTTCTTTACTTCTACACAACATGATTAAGGCCCGTGATCAGTGACTCATTTGAATTACCCTGAGGCAATTCAGTATTATGCTCAAAATCTTGTTTACGGGCAAAGTAGAAGAGTATCTTAGAGACAAGGAAAGACAAAAATTTGATGTTAGTATAACTGAAATCTTAAGAGTGTAATCAGTATTACTGGATATTTAATTGCTAAAAACAAAACAAAACAAAACAAAAGAATTCATAAGAACACAGTTTACATGGCTAGTTTTGTCCCCTTTTCCTGATTTTATGCCCGATCTCTGCAATTATGCATTGCTTGGTTGATGGTTTCACTCTGGTGGTGGAGGTCAGGCAGTCCTACTGTGAGCAACTGGAGTCCTTCACTGGGAGGAACATGATGCTCACGTTGATGGCTTCTTCTCCCTCCCTCAAGAGTCCCCTTGGGGTCAATTTTAGACGTTGGCTAACACACTTTTACACTTTGCTCATTCTTTATTTACCTGCAGGACTACATCTGAATTTGCTATATATAATCTACATAAGCATGGGTGATATTATTTCTTTGTTCTCTGTCATCCCTGAAACTAACTGTGCCCAGCTGCAGGCATGCATTTCTTTAACTATCAGTAAGCTGTTCATAACTGTGGGGTCTCCAGCTTGTGCTCCATCCAATGCCTGCACTTCTCTACCCTTTATCCTGTGTTGATTCTTCTCTAGTGCCAGTCCTGTATCTCTCCACACTGCACACTGAGTCATAAATGTTAGTCATAAATATCTTATTCTATATATAATAACTGCTTTTACTGCAATCTTTATAAAGCATTGCTTGTACCAAACAAAAGGAAAACAAAATAACCACAGGTCAATGAGAGAAATTGCTGTCACAACTAAGCTGAGTAAGATGAAGTTGCAGGCACTTAGAAGTTTAAGTAGAGCAAGTCTGATGAGCACCAGTCCCAAAGCCTTGTAAATTCAGCACAAAACTACAGCCTATTAATAGTGGTGTGAGCACTGTATTACAGGACTACAGGGCTGCAATAGTTTTGTCAAATCCAGATTTACATACTAATGGCAAACAGTTCATTTTGAGGGGAGTAATAAACAATGTCAGAATAAAATTTATTATTTGTCTGCAAAGCACTCAACAAAAGAATATGATCCATGGCTAAAATATTAACTTCTAGCTGTAGTAAGTGACTAAGGAGTGCAACAGTACGTAATTAAAAGCACAGTTAGTTAAACTGAAATCCTTTCTGTCACTGAGTGGCCATCCTAACAGATCACATGCAGACAGCCATCAGCAGAGACTTCACAGTTACAAAACTGTAGTTCAATTACTTTTGATTTTGCCATGCTCTTTTCACCCTATCAGGACAGTACATCATTAAGGAACACTTCTGGTTTTGCCAGGATTGCATCACAGAGCTACCCTCCTCATCACTTCATCATGTCCCTGCCACTGGCTAGAAATATAAGTCCCGATAGAAAGATGGAAGAACATGCTGGGCTTTTTTCTGATTGGAACACCTGGCTAAGTAAGACTTTGTGGCACAACTGCCTAAGAGATTCTATATAACAATTACCTGCACACTGGCCAAGGCTGACAGCACCCAGATGGTGACCTCACTCTTGTCTTCATATCTGGGTGCCATTGTTATTACTGCCATTACAGAGCCATGCAAGGATGGTGAGAAAGGTACAACAACACACCTCAGTCATTTTCATTTGTTTCCTTCAGCTTGGAGTGCATGGATCAATCTATGTACAATGGACTTAATACATCTTTTTTTCTGCCAGTACCTGGTGTACTGAATGACTGGAAAGTTTCCTATTTATCTTAGTTGTCTTTACGTGAACTTTTGGGGCTTCTTAACTTCTCATATTCTGTAACTTCTTATATCTATGGTGCTTAGCTGAGTTAGATGGGTATAATTTTCTTATAAGTTTGAGATACCTTTATACCTTTAACAGATTACACATACAGAATTTGCATAATTAACTCACTATGCCTCTGAGCTGAAAGCATGCTTTTCTCTGTTATTATCTGTGATTTCTAAAAAAAAAAAAACCACAACATAAAAACACAACAAAACCAAACAACAACAACAAAAACCACCCTACCATTTAAAAGCATAAAACTTGAAAAATAGACCATAGAGCATTACCACAAGAAAAGCATCTTTCGAAAAGTAAGTATATTTTGATCTGTAAACTCGAAGCAGTAGGGAATCTTCCACTCTCTTTTCGAAGTGAAACTCTGTTCCAGTCATTCAGTACTGCCACTTATTTCTCCTTTCACATAACTCAAAGCATTGTTCTCAGACCAAGCTCTTTCCCCTAGGGTGCTTCCATGGTGTAGTGCCTAAAAATGCTTGAATGCTTAGAAATATGAAGCACCACATTTCCCTCTGCACAGAAAGAACAGAAAGTAGAGAAAATAGTCCTGGAAAGCACCTCTTAACTAAATACGGGATCACTTTTCTCTCTGATTTGGAATATGACATTCCAAAACACAGAAGGACGTTAAGCATTTGCTCCAGCTTTTCCCAGTCCATTCTGCAAAGTCTAAGGAGCTTTCATAAATATATTTAAAGATTGTCATGTAAGTGTGTACTTGAGAGACAGTAATCATATGACTGACATACTTAAGTTTGGTATAGTGGGTTTCTGGATCTTCATTCATGTTGAAAGTGTCCTCACCATCTGTGAGTTGGTCAGAACCATGTCTAACATTGTAGTGTTGATGAGGTGTGATCAATAGTAAACTCATTTTAAACATCCCAGTCTGCCTTTCACACCAGAAGACATTTATGTACTCGCTCCCAGTTAACGTGGAGGATAAACCCCAATGCATTTTCTAGGTTCCAGGCTTCTGGGAAGTGCATCTTTTATGTCAATATGCAATGGCAGATCTTATTCTGAATTTGTGTACATACTTTTGCTTATAATTTTCTAGTAACAATACACACTCTCCATGGAGAAAAATGCTGAAGGAAGAGAAAAATAACAGATTAATAAACCTTTAAAAATGAAAATTACATCCAAAAATATTTTTGAAACAGATGTTCATACTTGGGATGTAAATTGAACATTTATCAGAACTAGCCAAAAATATGTTACTTTTTATTCTTTGGATATATATTGTAAGGCATACCAATATATATGCAACAAGACAGCATGCCAAGACAACACAACAGCAACAGCATTATGTTGTCACATTCAATGCTCAAGGTGCTATCCAAAGTCTTCACTGTATCTTTATTTTCTCAATATATATCTTTTTATAAAGGCTGAAAAATGAAATCTCATGCATGTCGTTATCCCATTAAAAGTAATTCTTATCTCTTAGCATAAAATTATTAAACACTGAGATAAAATGAAATCTATACACAATCCCTCCTCTAAGGTGCCTGTATAGAGGGTTTCTCTTGTTGCCAGTACACAGCAAATGACAATTCATCCTTTGCCTTTATAAATGTTTAATAAGGCCTCCACCCATCTAACAGCTCCTCTCCAGCTGTAATAGCTACTGCACCTCAACTTGCAAGCAGTTGGGTAACATCTTTAAAATTTATCATCTATACAGCTTCTTACTTCAGCTTTATATTTTACCATAGCCTCACATGCCAGAAGTGATTATTTGTATCACAGTTTAAGAGCTGCTGGAGGGTTCCTCAGGTTTGAATGGGTGTGTTTTGTCACTGCTGACTCTGTTGGTTTTTGCATTGCTTTACGTGCTGTGCCCTGAAGAGCCTTTGTGTACATTCCCTCAGTTACCTTCTCAGAGCCTTGGAAACAAACATCCCATGATCCTGCACTCCTGGTTGCTGCATAACATCAGCAATCTTTTCCTTTCAACAGAGTGGTCCATTCAGGGCTCCAAGTACAGCCTGCAGGCAAGTCCATGTCTTGCACACAAGTGCTATAAAAGGCACTGGCGTAAGCAGACTCACCACTGAATCCAGAGAAGAGCCTGTGATGCTGCCCCAGAACTGACAGACATGCTAAGGTTGGAAAACTTAAGACTATCTTCTCCTTCTTAATATTTTTTTCAATATTTACCTCTATTTCTGACTTGAGTGTTGAGAGAACTGCAAAATTCCTCAGGAACTGATGAGAAGTTTGGAGTGTTAGTATTTGGAATACTTATTATTCTAGTGGAAAACTTAGAACAACTAAAACCCATCTTTTCCCCCTGTATACTTTATGCAAACACAGCATTTGTCTCACAAATGGAAGGAATCTAAATAACAGATAGTAATTTTTTTATTGCTTTCTAATATTATATAATGATGCTTTAAAATATGTCTAGGGTATCAGGTTGATATTTGCCTTGTCAGTAGTCCTTCTTACATTTTCTACTGTAATTCCAATTGACTGATATTCATAGAAATGAACAAGTAGAGATAGAAAAGACTTAAGTAGTGTGGCCAATCCATCTTCCTACCAGTGTATTTGTGCATTTTATAGTGACTTGCAAGCTAGTTTAGAATGATTCAGACAGTAAGATTTCCATCACCACTGTGGTGGATGCTGATAGATATGCAGGCAAGTAAGCTTCTCCTAATAACATTCTTTTCTGAATACCCTCCAGTCTGCTGCTTCTTCTCCCTAAATCCTGGTATAT
>JANIJG010001841.1:0-15986 GCA_024611175.1 Megaceryle torquata | reverse complement strand
TCCCTAAATCCTTGTATATATCTATATATATATTTATTTTTTTTTCCTATTTATACCTTCAAAGTAGGTAGAGACTTCAGTTGTTGCTTAGGTAACCTATACAATCTCATTTGTTTATTTTCTCATTCTAAGTCAGACAATGCAGTTTCTGTTGACTTTTGCACTTCAGAACAAAATTTATTTGCAGCCTAAGCTTAATGCACTCCGCTTCACAATTAATGGCATTCTGAGAGAAAATGTATAGGAAGCTGCCATAAGCCAGTTAGTGAGAGATGATTTGATAAGAAAATAAATATTTCTGATTGTTTCTGCACTCATCTTTTGTGAAGACATCTCAGTGATGCAACTCCCTCATGGCTGCTGAAAAAGTGTATAACATTGTATCAGTTTGAAAATTTTCCTCGAAATTTTAACTGATAAAAACTATGTTTCTGTTTGCAATGTAGTTATAAGATGCAATGGGCAAAGCTGTTATATAATGTCTATAATTAATGACACCTTTAAAAATATGAAGTTTCATTGTACTCTGGTGATATTTTTACTTCTGAACATACATATAGAGGTATTAGACTGACAGTGAATTTCAAAGGTTTGACAAATAGTTTAATACTGTGAAAATCCAGATTCATTTGACTGCAATGAACATATGCGATCACACTACAAGAAAACAAAGCATTTTATTTTGTGTGTAACCAGGTACTGACTCTGGATGCCAGTAACACCTGGTTTACTCATTTTATTTTATGACCTGAGCAAACTTTGTGTGGAAAATTTATGCATATTTATAGAGTTAAAAACCCAGCAAGTTTCCTCTGGAAATTCAGTGATTTCCCAGTAGTAAAAGTTGTGCTGCTCTAACATGAAGGTGGCCAGTATGAAAAAGGAATAATAATTAAATGTGGGGATCATGTTCAATGCAGAATGATGATGGAAATCGTATTAGCTATTCCAAAAGAAATATTTTTCTGTTTATAAAAACTTGCTGCTCTCCACTGCGCAATAAACCTTATTACACTGAAGACATATATTGCAAGATTATTATTTCTTCATAAGTGTGAAGGGATGGGGTGAGTCATAAAATATTCCCACATTGACCAGAAGAGGAATAACTACAAAAGGTCAGTTACTTATTTTTAAAATAATTTTAACATCCTTTCACAAAATTATATAAGAACTTTCAAGAGAAATTCTCCCTTTGGTAAAATAGTTGGTCCTTTACCATGCTTCTTGAGGATTGCAGTGGTATTCTCCTTATCTTCTATGACTCTTAGGAATGACTTGAACTGACTTCTCTCATCACTTCCACTCTATCTCTCTCATCAGTTATTCTCCACAAATGCCTGTAAGTCTAGTGACCTTCCAGAAGATTTTCTGAGCTTATATGAAAGGGGAAAAATATTATACTCTTTTTTCCTAATGAAAAACAAGTTACAGAAACTCAAAGCAGCTGTGGTTCAAAGTTTACAGATAAGAGAGGAGGGAATACCTAATATAGCTCAGCCCATTCAAGCCTTTTGATACATCATAAAGTGCATTTGCACATTTGTCCAGATGAAAGAGAACCTGACAGCATAAGGTTTATCTCACTACAATAAGGAAATGTAGGGTAATGTCATATGAAATTTCTGGATAGGAGGTGAATTCCAGGGCAAAACACAAGAGCACACAAAAGGTTCAGATGAACTCGAAGATTTTCTGCTCAAGCAGACTCTGACCAGAAATTGGCTTTTTAAGGCAGAGCAGGGCAAAAGTTTTGCAGCATTTCTTCAGATTACCCTATCAGCATCCTGCAGTTGAGTGAAGATGGCCATATATAAAACCCTCTGCATGCCAGTCACACCAAGTCACACCACATAGCTGCATCTTTAAGAACTAGAAAGGAATTCAGGAGAATGAGGGAAGGGAAGCATTATGTGCCAGTACCCCGGGAAAGGAAAACAAGAAAAAAATTGCCGTAAGATGAGAATCACACAATAAAAGCATAACTTTGGTGTGTTCTAACAGTTTGTTAATATTCTACTGTTACTGTGGCATTGTTGATCTGAAACTTAAGATTTTGAGCTCTTGTGTATATTTCCCAAATATCAAACATTTGTTCAGCAAGGAATTATGCAGTAAGAAGAAAAAAACTAAAACCAATACTGTCAGTTTGTCTGCCAAAAAGAAAACATGAAGCAAAGTGCATACATACTAATGTTAAAGTGCAAAAATGAAGGATAGGGAAGGCGCTAAGCCTCCAAAAGTGCAATGTGGCATCCAGTAAAACCGAAATGTACCAGTTTATCTACTTCACACAGAGGAGGAATCAGCCTGCTACATTTCTGATATGAAATTTAACCAAAGGTTGCACTGAATGCTTTAATTTATACCTCGAATTGCCTGGAAGCTACTTAAAAATTAGTGTGGAAAAGAAAAGCTTCAAAAATCCCATAATGGGGCTGAGGAAGAGTATGTCCTTCTGGCTGAATAGTCAACAGGTAGACTTTCCTGCTCTTGATGGCCTCGCTATGTCTCTACTCATCACCCTGAAGATTAACTTGATGTCTCTTTCTCAGCATGACCTACACTACAGCTGTTTTCAGTAATTACAGTTTTTACCATCAACCACGACTAGGTATTTCCATCCATTTCCTTTGTCATTTCTCTGTATGTTATTTTTTATAATCAACAGCAGATTAGTAAAATTCAGAGTGAAAATCTATAATACTATATATACAATCTATAACAGTAAATAATTATATAAGAGTTCTGTTTTATCATCCTATTATTTTCTGTTTCTAATAAAGGTGAAGCATTTGATTTTAAGTATATCAATACGAGAGCAATGTAGGTCTCTTGTGTCTTTCTTCTGGGAGAAAATCCAAGATAAAATGGAGATACAGACATTCCCACGTGCACAATGTGCATTTTTGTATATTTAAACTAGAGAAATTATTTGGCAGCATAACTATTTGTTTTTCAGGGATGACAGCTGTCAAAGACATGATGCGGGCTTGGAGGTAACATTGACTTAAATCCCTTCTTTCAAACACAAATTGTTTTAATGTTTTAAAGCTTTTCCTTAAAACATAGGACTTGTTAACAGACAGAAAATGAAGATGAAAGGCCACATCTACATGAAATCACAGAATCACTATGGTTGGAAAAGACCTTTAAGATCATCAAGTCCAACCATTATCTAACTCTACCAGGGCCACTGCTGCACCATATCCTGAAGCACCGTATCTAGACAGCTTTTAAATACACCCAGGGATGGCGATTGAACCACTTCCCTGGGCAGCCTGGTCCAGTCTTTGATAACCCTTCTGGTAGAGAAGTTTTTCCTCATGTCCAACCTAAACATCCCTGGCACAACTTGATGCCCGTTTCTCTTGTGCTACCAGTTGAGACTTGGGAGAAGGGACCAACACCCACCTCTCTAGAACCCCCTTTCACGTAGCTGTAGAGAGTGAGAAGGTCTCCCCTCAGCCTCCATTTCTCCAGGATAAGCAACCCCAGCTCCCTCAGCCGCTCCTCATAAGGCATGTTCTCCAGACACCTCACCAGTTTCATTGCCCTTCTCTGGATCGGCATCCTGGCCACACAGGATGCCGTTGGCGTTTTCGGCCATCTGGGCACACTGCTGGCTCCTGTCCAGCTCACTGTCGATCAGAACCACTTCCCCCCCGCTGGACTCACCCCGAGCGCTGGCGGAGCTCTCCGCACGCGCCTCCTCCTTCGCAAGCCGCCGCCGCGCTTAGACGGCCCCCGGGCCACGCGAGCTGCCTCGCGCTCGGACGGTTGGCTCCCGACGGGCTCGTGCTCTGGGCGGGAGGGGCGGCAGCTGCTGCTTTGGCGACGCCCCCGCCCCCGCCCCGGCCGCCTCTGCCGCCAGAGCCGCCGGCTCCGGGCCGGTCCCGCTGCTCCCCGGACGAAAGGGAAACCTCCCGACAGCCCCTAAACGCCGAGACCGGCCGCTCAGCTGCGGGCCGGGCCGAACCCGAAGCAGCTGAGCCCGCCGAGGGGCCATTACTTCTTGTTTACAGTGAATTTAAATCTCGCGCCGTTGCTCTGGCAACGCCCAGGCCTCGGCCGCCTCTCCCTTCAGAGCAGCCGGCTCGTGACCGGTCTCTCCGCTCCCCGGGCGCTGCCCTAGCGCTGGATGTCCACTGAATTTATAGATTTAACAGGTAATTTATATGCCTTTACAAAGCCATTTAGTATGCACTTAGGTGTAAACGTAAGTAGGCTCATGTAGCTCGCTGTTTAAGTACAATATATGATTAATATTAAAGCCAAACTGATTGAGAGGTCATACATCTCTGGCTCTTAAAGCACTGACTTGTTTGTTCATAAAAAGTTATGAACAGGGGCTTTTGCCTAGCAAAATACATACATTTTTGTGATAATTTAAGACTTTTTTTTTCCCATCCCAAAGAATAGTAGAAAAATAATACCAGCTATTTCTGATCTCTTACTGTAACATTTTTCTTGTTTTCTTCTAAAACAGTTTTGTACTGTTGATTGATGACAGAAATTTTGAACCATGAGCAAATATCATAAACTATTAACAGAAATCAGATTTCAAATTCCTAAGCTTTATGTTTTAATAAATTTTAATTGAATTAATTTAATTCAAAAATGTAAACATGCCAGAAGTCATGTGCTAAATGAAAACCATTAGAAATGCATCTAATAAACAGTAAGTATAATTTATGAAATCATTACTGTAGTAGCTCTCCATCAATAATTTAAGAACACTATCTTTTTTTTTTCCTTATGTTCCTAACAGTTTAGTTTATAGAGAAGGATATTTCCACTTGGGAAAGATACAGCATTGGCCAAAGTGGCACAAATAAGCAGAATGGACAGCAAAGTGGTGTAATGCTGATGACAGTAACATTTAAAAAGACAGCATAATTAGTGAAAGTCCGTTTCTGACTGGCAAGGTATTTAAGCAAGTCAGAGAGAAACAACAAACATTTGTATTCTAATTCAAGGATCTTTAGCATCAAAATGATATTAAAACTACAAATATCACAGGTAAAATCATATAGGAAGGAGAGAGGAAAATATGCTCAAGAAGCATTCTGTTTAGCCAAGAAAAGTGGTAGAAAAGTTCTGTAAAATATTTACTCAATAGAAATGAGAAATTAAAAACAATAACCAGACTAGATTACAGGTTTTGGAGAGTGGAAATGGACTTGTGTATGGGATGTAAAAATATTTTTTAAGTCAGTGCCAAAGACCACCTGATATTAACTGAATTTTGATAGAGAAATCAAATGTGATGGCTGACAGATTTCTTAGCCCAGTACTTGCTGAACTACCTAAACTGCTGCTATTTCTCACTTGGTTTTGGAAACAGCAAAGGTCATTTTGAGACTTTCATCACACAAGAATGCATAAGACTAAAGAGAGCATGAACTGATTTACTTGAAAGAGAAAAATCATTAATGGTGTAACTAACATTTTCCTGATTAAATGAGAAATATTGAAAATTAGTGTAATGCTAATAAAGTCAGTCAGGCCAAGGTGACCTATGAGAAGTCTTGCAGTCTCTTTCTTCAGTCTGTACATAGACACTATGGATGAACTTACAGCTCAAAGAAGTGGGGAAGATGAAATCCAGGTCTGACTTAAGGTTATCTGGAAAAAGCTGTCAAATGAGGGCAGCTGGTGAGCAAAATAATATCGTCTCAGTGAATAACACTTTTAGGGAATATTAAATTTTCTTAGAAAATTGTTTATGTGTTAATTTCTTTTATGTACTGTAATTGGCATCTTATTTTCAGAAGTACCCACAGTGGGGTTCAACTCACTGTGTCATTGCAGACTGCTGTTAAGCATCAGTCATAAGAGGAAGGGGCTATGTTGTGATGACAGAAAAGCATATATAAAGCTACTGTATGTATTGTGTTCAGTTTAGGTTATCTCTCCCAAAGAGAGATGTAAGGCTAAGTTTGAACTTCTGTGGCCACCATTAAAACACTGGGGAAAACAACACAAGAGCATTAAGCTTTTCCCAGTCAGGCAATCTGTCATCACTGTAAGCAGTGCTGTCTGCTCTGCTGTTTTCCACTGCCAGTCCTGTGCTCCGTTGCCATCTGCCAGTCCTCACTAATTGCTATCCAGTTTATACTACTAGTCACTTTTCTTTCAGGTAACTATCCATCACATTTGGTATTTGTAAAACTCAGGTTTGAAAACATCTCAAAGATAAAAACGGAAACCTATTGAATTTAGGCTTCTGGAATAATGTGGGTTTCTTGGTAATCCATAGTATGTGAAAAAGGAATTATGAGGTTACTATAATTTCAAGGCAGGCTAGCATGTTAGAATCTTAGAATGTGAAGAACAGCTGAGCTCCTGACCCTTGCTATGCATGTGTACACCATATTTGCTTTCCTGAACAAACTAGGTGATCCCAGTATATGCAGAAATCCTCAAAGGTCAGCAGTACACACCTGGCTACTTGTCATACCCAGCAAGAGCAGTCACGGTGTGAATTTTTGTAAGGAGCTGATTTGTGGTTTGAAGAGCTCCTGTGTTGCTGCAATTCCAGATTGAAAGACCAGACCTTTAGGAGCTACTGCCAACTGGCAGAAGCGTGAGGAAGACCATACAATTCTTTCATTAATCCCAAAAGTCACACAGAGTCTTGGTAGCTCACCTGTCAGGTACTCTGTTTCTGAATCTGTGCCTCAATTGCACAGCAGAATTTTCTATTTCAATTGTGCTTATGAATTTGATAATTTAGGGTCAACTAATGTAATTTTATGGTCACGTCCCTACTTTTCATACCCAGTAGATACAAATGGGAAAGGCTGTTTTGTTTTATTTTCTGTGTAATATTTCAATTAAATTTGGAATAGTTTTTAGCAAAAACCACACATTTTTTATTCTCCTGTGGAAGAGGCTTATAAAGACATTTGTACATGGTTGACCATCAATGTTTTGCATGTAAGAAGCTCAGTTTTAGTTAGACAATCCAAAAGCTCTAAACTAGCAATTGAAATTTCAATATAACTAGCTCTTTAATTTCCATGGGTAGTACAATATGATAGTATTTGTAATTATTTTGCTTTAAACCAGAATCAAATTTAACTTCCCACTACAGATTGTCTCCTGGTAATATACCCTAGAATCTATCCAACCTGAAGTTAAAGATGTAGATGCAGGGCTTGGCACCTCAGCCTCCAGTGAGGAAGCTCTACGCCATCTCTATCATATTTAAGCCAACAGTCCCTGGTAACTCATGACCCTTTCTTGCTCTTAATTGCTGTGGGAATTATTTTCTTTCTTCTACACAAGAACTGTGTGGGTTAAGTAAAACTGTTAGAACTATGTGATGTCATTACTTGTGTATCAAAGCCAGATTTTCTCCAAACTTGGTAGTTGATTTGGTAGTTAAAATAAATGGGGGGGTGGGGTGGGGAGGAAAAGACATTCAGTTTTCCTGTGCCTGATAACTGAGATGGAGTCAGATATACTTGGTATTCCGTGGCACCTGGAGATGAACATTATCTGAAATCTCAGACAGAAACCAAAAGCTTGACTCCATTTCACTTTTACCAGTTTAGGTCAGCAAAAATTTACATCTAACTTTGCACTGCAACCCCAGCACCTTGCAGAGATCACTAGGGTAAAAGCTCCAGCCTTACCTTCCTATCCCTTAATTCAGTAAACTAAATTGGTCATAAATTCACTTAAATATTACTGAGGACCTTCCTTCAGAGGATCTTAATCTCTGCATATATTGTGAAAGCATCAATTAATTACAAAATAGGCAAAATTAAGCATTTGTGTAAACCTTTGTAAGACCAAGGCTGGTAATAATGCCCATCTAAGATATAATTCCACAATTTAAATCAACATCTTTAAATTTTTAGCAAAAATAAAAGCTTCAGTAGCACCTTCTAAATGTCATTCTACAGATGGTATGGAAAACAAGCCAAACAACTTCTGAGGGGCAAAAGACTATGCTAACAAATTATGTTCCTGTTGACTTGAAGCTATCAAAAGATAAAGAATTTGCTATTTCCCTTGGCAGATACTGCAACTAATACCAGCCTGCTCTATCAAAATGTTATTTTTCACAAAATTTGAATACTTCTGGGTTTAATTTCTACCAACTAACATTCCTTTAAATAATTATTGTCAGTGAAGTATCTATGAAGGTACTCATTTAAAACATTTGAGACCTCTTTTTACTTTCTCTTTGATAATCTAAAGATATAAAGCTTTCTATAACTTTTACTGCAAAGATTTTAAGCTAGTGTATTATCAATGTATTTTCGTCAATGACTTTAATCTTCCATCATGCTTCTTAAAGTATGGATGAGAGACCATTACTTTACTACTTTCACTAGCAGTTTAAACCATTTAGTATGTTTTACTGGATCTTTTATCCTATTCCTATTCATTGCCTTTTGTCTCCAAGTCTGCAGAATTCTACCATGGAGATTGAAGCAAAAAAAGTATAAAGTAGCTAATAACGAATTAAGTGATGACTTCTTATTATATCTGAAAATTAGCAACTCCAAATAGGACAGAAAACTTTGGAAATATCCATAGCCTCTGGTTGTCTGAGACATGCACTCAATTTGCTTGTAGCTATTTGTAAAAGATTGTGTAGCAGACCATTTGAAATACTTGCTACAGTAGCATTTAACAGATAAAGAAGAATTATTTTGTTTTTCTGTGCTGATGTATTTTAAAAACTGTACCTATAAATATCCCCAAGGAGGATTTATTACTTATCTTTTTCATCACACAGTTCAGGTTTTCTCATACATGATACCACAAAGGGAACAGTAAGTGACAAACCTATTAAACAAAGCCCTTGCTATTTGGCAAAAACTTGGTATTACCTGGAGCAAGAGGATACTGGAGCATTTAAATATATTCTGGATTGGTTCCATCATGCTCCTACTAATCTGCTTGGAATGACCAATCTTTTAAAATTGGAGGTACTATGGTAACTGGATATTTTAAGGTGTCAGGGAGACAGAGTACTCTTCTTCTGAGATGCTTAGTCTATTTGAGTCTGCTGTGAAAAAGAACAGAAGAGGCTTTTTCTTATCTTCAAAATGCAACTACTTATAATGGTGACTCATGCAGGGGTTGCATGATGCTGGTGGTTTTAACACACCTTTTTTAAAACTACAAAATCAAATTTGAAGTGAAATAAATGTAGTTCTTAACATATAATTAAACTTCCTATGTAGGACAGGGAGAATTTTCTTGGCTGAATGTAAAAAAATAAAAGTTAAAAAAGTGAAAGAGTAAAGAAAAAAAAATCTTGTTATTTTCTTTTGTGAAAAAGAAAAAAAAACAAGATTCTCTGAGATTTAACAGATTTAGTACATGATAGTTTCTAATTATTATGTGTGGTTTGGGCACATATTCACCTCTGTCCTTTTGACCAATCAAGAAAGGATTTATAAACTCAAAGTGGGTTGTTCTGGAATACATTTAACTTAGACATTTGGTTTTTTCTTACTTTCCACAAGTATGATGCCAATAAACATTTTAGCCTTCCTAAGAGAATCAGATTCTGTTCATATAATGGTATTTGTTTAAAATAAATAAACAAACAAACAAAACACAGATCCCTTCCTTTGCCTCTGATGTCTCATCTTAGGTTGTTTGTAAGGAAATTTTGCCTTGTTACACTTTTTTTTTTTACATCAACTGTGAGATGTGGTACCCAGAAGCTTTTAAGTATCACAGCTTTAAGATGGACGTTTTTAAAACAAAATACACACACTCCCCCAAGTATGGACACTGAGACTTTTGGCAAAACTTTGTCAGTGCTCTTTTGAAGAATGTTTTCTATTATTTTTATTATTACATACAGTTGTTCCTAACTTGAGAGTCAATGACACACGGTTTCATTGCACAAATAGCATTTATATGTTCCTTTCTCAGTCTGTTTGCCTGAACCTCACTGATACCAATTTCTCTACCTTTTATCTCCAAGCAGTCTTTAGCCTTCTCTTCCTGCTTCTTCCTTCCATGCCTCTTTGAATTAATATTTTAAGTGTTACCTTTATTTCCAAGCACATTTCTCAAAAGTTTAATTTCATGCCCTTAATTAGATTGATTAGGTCTCCTTTATTTTTTAGATTTATTTTTCTGAGATGCTTATTTTCAGAAATAATCCATTTCATGTTTTCCTGACCACTGAGTCTCTTAAGGCTGGAAGTCCCACAAACCTTCCTAATTGGTGTCCAGCACTGCCTTTGAAACCAATTTACTGTTCTTGAGATCACCTCTTTTCCAGCTTCTCAGTACCTATGCCATAGATATTCTTATCATGTCTGACCTTTTTCAAATGTTTACTTTGTATGAATTAAGTCAGAGTCTGAATGTAGGTACAGAGACCTTCAACCTGCTCAGGATTTCCCCTTCCATCACTATTGCTGGGATTTTCCTGTAATAAATATTTTTTTTCTTTCGAAGTGTGGTTGTGAATTTGTAAAAAATCTGTTTTGTTAAATTGTGCAATTTTTCAGGCAAAAAAAGTAATCAAAACTACACTGTCTTCATAACTTCAGTTGCTTGTGTACCTATCACCACATTGAATATATAATTGTAAACACTGTCACAACTGGTAGTATGTAGTCTGATCCCACCACTTTTATCATTGCATTCTGACCATAATAAAGCTCATGATTTGTCTAAATCCCATCTCAAACCTGTCGGCTCCCATCAAATCCCAACTGGTTTGGTGAAGCTAAAAAATAAATACTGAATGATTGCCTGAATTATTAAGTGAAGTTCCTTATGATCCTAGTGTTTTCCAATGGTTGTTTCCCATTTTTCATACTCAGCTGATACTCTGTGCTGTATTGGGTTTTTTTTATTCTTTCAAGATGATTCTACATGCGTAGAACATCAGGGAAAAAATATTTAAAAATGCTCACTCTTTTCAAACTTTTTTTAATTCTTAAGTTTATTCATTCTTTTCCTACTGTTGTCTTGTACCCATACAGATCGAATGAATTCCTATATTTGTGTGCAGTCAGGAGGTCCATTATCTAGTGAATTATCTCAAAGTATATAATTTTTGTTCTTGGTTGATCTTTTCAGTCATGAATGCTGTTTCACATGTTAAGAATAGTGCTTCACTTTCCACTGATCTATCAACATTATGAAGAAAAAATCAATGGTAAATATAATCTAATGTAAAAAATTTATCTTCACCTCTCACTATTTTCTCTGGAGAGAAATAATATCACTTTAACTCTCCTTCCTAGACAACAACAAGATTTTCAAACACAGTTCTGGTAAATTATAATGCTCCTCTCTGGCTTTCCTTCCTTTTTTTCCCTCCTTTTTCTTTACTACCTTTTCCCTCTTCACCCATTCCTATCATTGCTGGCCCATAGTGAAGGTATTTTTACAGCATATGATATTGCAAGTGTATATATTCAAGGTACTTCACCTTTTGAAACTTGTACTGAAATATTTACACTGTTGCATGTTCCAAAAGACAACCATAGAGAACAACATGTCAGATGGGTGAGTCACAGTACTTTTGCCTTACAGCCTAACTCATCTCTGAAGCACTTAAGTTGGAGGGAAATAAAATGAAACTAGCCACTTATTGACAGAGAAAATGTCTGCTTAGAGTATCTTTAATGAATGTTCTTGGGCAATGCCAGTCTTGACCTGCTCCAGAGTTAATGTATACTCATTCAGATATAATGAGGCTGTTGCCTAACTTAGCTTGTCAGTTTTCCTGAAAAATTCAGATTGCTGTTTTCCTCTCTTCTCTGGTTCACTACCATGACTTTAGAGATTCTTCCATGACTTAATTCTTTTAGCCAATTCAAGTCTTGAACAAGTTCTTGTTTATCTTATATTTACTTCTTGTCATGTGGCCATTTTAGTTTTGCCCTTCCCCAGGACTCACTAGCACTCTTCTAGTATTCAACTCACAGCTTTTGGTTTTAGGTTAACTTGCTTAATTAGCAAGAAAAATAACTTGTAAAATAAACATTTTCCAGGTGTCAACTTAAAGTAGGCTTGTTCCACATTCTGACGTTGCAGCTGATTCCATCTCTCTGCAGGAGAGTATGTGCAAGTTTATTGGTAGCAAAGTGCTACAAGGATTAATGCAGTGAGAAAGATGTAGCAGTTTTACATTTCCTGCAGAAGGAAGAGGACAAAAGAAAGGCAGTTTCTGAATGAGCTTTTGACTTACTCTTTTTAAGCATAAGATTAACAAGCCTTTAAAACTCTTTACTTTACACATTCTTTTTTTCAGCTTCCTGACCAACTAAAATGCAAATACTGCTTTTATATATCTTTGGGGATCAAGTCCTTCATACCACAGAGATTTTTTTTGTGTTTTCTATGAAGGAGAAAAATCAAAGCATATGTGAATAGTTTCACCAAAGCAAGCCTAAAATGAAGAAAAGCAAAAACTCAAGGTTTTTGAATTTTTTCTTACTCAGTACGTGAAACAACTAATTCAAAAATTGTCAGATATATATATTAGGTTTCCAGAACAAAACATTAAACTCAAGAATAATTAACTTTTCTTCTGGATGGATCATCAGATAAACAAATCTGCAAGTTAAAAAATGGCAACAATAGCACATAAAAAGAAAAAATCTTGTGAGAAAAAGAAATGTTACCATCTTCCCAGAGTTTGTCTTTTACAAGGACAGAAAATGACATAAAGCACAGCAGGAGACTATTCAGAAATCAATTCTTAGCTACATTATCTGAGAGCTGATGACCTTGATACAGATATAAAATGTGCAGAAACTCAAAAGCTGGAAAAAACCCCACATTAACTCCAAGACTTAAGTGTTCCTTTTTTGTATTTTATTGATGTTAATATATAATTAAAATGGCAATAATATTTGTAACATAAAAGATAACAGTATTTCAATAATTTATTTTCCTTATTAGTAATATGATATGGTCTTCATTTAGTTTAATTAACAGGGAACAACTCCTTTAATAATTTTATGACAGCCAAATCTTTGATAGTTCTCACTGAATGGAGCCTGTGCTTTTTCCATAACCTACATAAACTAATCATTATCATGAACTAATTAAGTTGCCCATAAAATCGTGGTTATTTTAATTTCTGAGAGCAACCTAGAGTGTGGATTTGAGCAGGTCTAGTATCACCAAGTATTGAGTGTTATGACCTGTGACTATAAAAAGAGGAAAGATTTGGACGTGTTTTGTCTTTCCATTCAAGTGGGAAGGTCTGAGTGGTTTCATTCAGATGTTGTCGTAACTCTTCAAAACAAATGCAAGAATACATAACTTTGTACTAAATCATCTTTTTATCAGCTATATAAAATACTTTAAAAGAGTTAAGTTTATTTATTACTTTGTTAATCCACTGAGGATTTGTATTGATCCATTGATAACGATTTTGAAAAACTGTGATGGAATCCAGATGTCCTGATGCCTTAAGCACCAGACTATTGAATGCTCTAAAGTGTCTAATACAAAAAAAAATTTGACATTTTGTATTTGGGACAGAGAAAAATATTATATATTGCTTAGACTAAAATCTGTCTGTTTTTGTAGTAGGGCAGAGAGAAATGGGTGGCCTCAGTTATCCATGATACTATCAGAGATGGAGGCATCCAGAAAATTATTCTGAAACAATACTTTGAGTATCACTTCCCTTTTCTGAAGGCACAGGGATCTCTTGAAGGTAAAAAAAAATATGATTGGTATTGTTAGATACCTTTGTCCCCTTAGGATTTACTCTACCTGGATCTCTCCTGCACTAATGTTCACAGTCTACACTATGCTATCTCATGCATAATAACTAGGAGGATGGAGAAGTTCCTGAGCAAAGAAAATAATACTCCTCATTCTCAGGTAGACAGGGAATGAAGGGGAGGTTGAACAGAGGAGGAGAAAGAGAACAACCTCTGCTAATCCTGTTAATCCAGGCCAGGTTGTGGCCAGAGAAAGAGTGATGATGGTAACAGGAAGATAACCCCCTTTTTAGCATAACTCAGTGGACATAGCAGTTAAAGATACAGCCATAACATGATTCTACAACTCAAGTCTCCTATGCCATGAATAAGCCTCCTCACCACCAGTTCATCCTGATGCCACCATATTTGGTGCTTATCTGTCCACATTAGCTGTGCGACAGCACCCGAGCAATACATAGACATCTGTTGTCCAGATAGGCCCTCCTGTGGAGCATGTCAGCCCAACCAGAGACTTAATATGGAAAAATAAGTAAACCATAGATTTATGAAGCAAATTATTGTTGTTTCAGATTCAGACAAGATCCCAAATACCTAAGCCTCAATTTCTCAAGTCTACCCTGGCTGTGATTATTAAACATATATAAAAAGATCATTGCATTCTGCTGAGATGCATGGATCAGAATTAATATGGAAACAATAAGATAAAGCTGGTTTTATTAAAGAATGTGTGTGGTCAATAACCTGAAAAAAGCCCCAACCAACTTCCCCCTAACCATTTCTTATACCTAATAGCTTTATAATAAAATAATTTTATATTCAATTTCAAAAATAAACTTTAACTTTAGTGCTCAGTGACTAAGACTAGTGCAGAAATTTTGTTGTTCTCACTTTTTTAATTGCTTTTACAGTAAGGTTATGCTGATTTTTAGATTATCTATCAGGAGCTTGAATGCCATATAGGAATAATATGCTTTTCTTGAGAGAATGGTCACCCCCAGTGGAAACAAAACAGTGAGTGCAGAATTCTGCTGCCTTAAGAGGCAGAGTTTGTCATGGGGATGGCCAGGGCTGTCTGAAAGTGGTTCATTTTTCTCAGCAATGCTACCTTGCTGCAAGGATCTGGTGTTGGTATCATGAATTATTTCTTTTTGTTTTCTCACCACTACTGGTTGTTTAAAATTTTACTGGTGGGTGCCTGTTGGGCGTCAAGGAAGGCTGCATGAAAGACCTGTTCTCTAAAACACTGTCATTTTTACAGTAGAAACTCTCAGAAACATTCAGATTCAGGATTTTGATAAAAGTATTTACTATGACTGAAGATGTACTTTATGCTCAGTAAGCAATGCAGTATCACATCAGAACCCCAGAAGAGAACAAGAGAAACCAGGCATTGTTCACCTTTACATATTCCAGTTCTGAAAGATTAATTGCTCAGTTTTACAAGTTCAACTTCCTATTTTGCTGACTCTCTGTGTATTGCTGAGCAGTGCTTGAATAAAGTATTGACATTGCTTGCGCTCTGTTTACACTGCTCGTACTGTATATTTACATTCAACCATTGCCATACAAGCTCTGATAAAGATTGGGAATAGTAATGAATAGCAGTATTTTGTGATGACTTGGACAATCAATGGCTGTATTGGAATGACCTGGAGTGAACAGATCCATCTTCACATGTAATTGTTCATATCAGTCCCAACAAGAAGAAATTTTTTCTGCTTTTGGCTGTGCTAATAAGAGAAAGACGATGCTTGGTTTCTGATAAATTTATTTGTCTATGGCACCAAAATGTCAGTTGGAAATGAAAAAATATTTTAAAACTGATGTTCCTTTTTTAATTCTGATGACCATGGGCAATTGTTTTTTCAGAGATGAAGACAATAAAAAGAGATTTGGGGTAATACTTCCAGGCTGTGCAAGTTTGCTCTATATTTGGTTGCTGCAGTGAAACTTGTTTTCTTGCTTCATCTCCTTCAAAACACTGATTTTGAGAAGACAATTCTATGTAATAGGGAATACAAAAAGAAACAGTCTGTTGAAAAATGTCTTTTTTTATAAAGGCTGCAGGGTTTTAGGATCACTTTTTTAAAGTCTGGAAAGTAGACAGCAGAGGAGCAGAATTTAAAGCAGAGCAGCTACAGGGCACACCAGCAGGCATCAGAGAAGGCAAGGGAAAACAAAACAAAAAACCCCAAAACAACGACCCCCAACAAACCAACGAAAACACCCCCCAACCACAAACAAAACAACAACAACCAAAACAACAAAACAAAAAAAACACACAAAAAAAACAAAAAA
>JANIJG010001839.1:0-54542 GCA_024611175.1 Megaceryle torquata | reverse complement strand
TGAGGGGGTATGCAGTGAACGGTGTGGCTGCTGTTTGCTAGTTAGAAAAAAAAAAAAAAAAGAGGAGGGGAGGTTCGGGGGGGGGGGGGGGGGGGGGGGGGGGGGGAAGTGGCATTAAGAGCATCATACTTGCAAAGAAAGGCACGTGATCCAGGAAATGGTGATGTTATAGTCACCTGCATGATCTTAATTCAGTTCCTTTGCTGACCATGCTATGAGCACATGCCATTTTCCTGCAGGATTCCACCTGGTCCTGCACTTGGGGTAGGAGAAAACAAAGGCAGTGCTGGGTACTGGCCATGGAAACCAGGCATCTTGCTTTATGCAAGCCCAAAAGGCCTGGGGCACTGTGATACCAATCAGAGCCATTAGCTCCTTGGCCAATGCTAAAGTCTTCATAGGGCATTTAAACAAACGAGGCAAGAGGCTGCAGAAGAGGAAGGGCAGTTGTCTCAGTCATGCAGCACCAGACTAGGATCTATGTTCTAGTCTCTGCTTTGTTGAGGCCAAGGGACTTGCTTAAAGTCACACAGGAAATCTCTGTGGCTCGGTTCTGCATCAGAAAAAGGATGATAAAATTTCCTGACCTCTCTGGAGTAGGGTACAAGATGTTCAGGTAGCAAAATACCAAAGAAGGGGAGGAAAAAAAAGGCAGGGGAAGTACTTGCTACATGCTAACTTTAGCTTAGCAAGGACAAGCTGCTTCAAAGACCAAGGCTGGGAAGAGACACCAGTCACCTTCCATGAGGTGCAGATATTAAACCAGTGACACTTGCTAAAAATCACTCTAACAGTTAACAGAAAAACACTTCTCAAAAAAAAAACCCCAAACCTTAAAAAGAAAGGAGCAACTGTGTTAGCCAGTTGCATCCGTTGCCCATTAATAGTCTTCCTCTTCGTCCCACCCCTACAGACGCACAAAAACCTTAATACTTTCGGTTGCATTTCCCCACACCTCATGGGATGAAGTCTGAATTTGGAGGACCAAAGTGACCCAGCCTCTCTGCTAAGGCTCCACTGTAGATAACGTGCAATTGCATTTGCGATTGAGTTTGGGTCTAGCTACAGGAAACCAGCAACACTTTCCACAGATCAGAGCGATGTTATTGCCACACTTCACAGGTTTTCACAACGTACACAACACAGGGCTCCGAAACTCACTTTGTGCTGACCCACTTTCCACTGAGAAGAAAGTTCATCTTTATTTATCTGGACTTTCTGCTTTTCCTTGTTCACTTCCAGGAATGCCGTCTGCATGTTAATGCACACAGGGGAGCCAGGGGAACTGGTGGCAACACCATCCACTTCAAATCTGGGACAATCCAGTCCCCTGCTCACAGGGCATGAAGGCAACGCATTCAGGCCCCAAGGAGAAGGAGCACCCAGCCGCCCTCAGATGACTCTTGCCAGCTGACTCACAGTCCAATGTTAACAGGCTCCCAAGACATGACAGAGTTTGGCTGCTACAGGGAGAGGAGCATTGCTCCAGGGGAAGAGTCTTTAGGCTGGGAAGAAGCAAGGAGAAAGATTTCTGACAACTTTCCCTGCAGTCTCTTCTAATCCTCGTGGTGCCTTTCTATGTGGGACAAGACCTAGGATCTCAACACACCACAGCAGCCTGAAGAAACCATCAGGAGCAGTTTGCAGAAGTGCACAGTTTCCCCAGCCTGGCCACAAGCCACCTTGCCATAAAATCCAGCTCTGCACTGGCTACCTTTGACTACTCTCTCATAGCAGAATTTTCTGCCTACCTGTACTTAAAAAAGAACAAAACTCCAAAGCCACATAAAGCATCCAAAAGAGGGGGAGGTCCAAACAGCATGCCAGAGGAATTCAGCTCGGAGAGGACACATGAGCCTCACCACTCTGCCCTGACATCAGCCTCAGCCACAGGGGCTCTCCTGAAGGGCTCACCTGGCCACCACCTTGACCACAGTCAAAGCAGGAGGTGCGCACCTCCTCCCAGAGGTAGGCAGGAGATTGCGCCTTGCCTAGGAGCCGCGGCCAGACAAAATGTGACAAAATGTGTTCTCTGGAAAGCCAAGGAAGATCCCAAGGAAGCAAGAACAGTGAGCGAGTGGGGATACCAGCAGAGACAGCAAGGCACAGTATAGGAACAGATCTAGCAAATGCCTTCAGACTACAGCCTTGCAGAGAGATGTGTGTCCTAGTAGCTGCTGGCCCCACTAGTTGCAAAGACACGTTAAGCTCAGACCCCCACCCACGAACGCTGCAGGTCAACGTGTGCCCAAATTCTTAGAACACCCATGGTCTGACACTGGCTCCCATGTGCTCTTGGGGAGTAAGTGACAAGCGTTGTTGGTCCAACAAGTGACAGTCACAAGTGTCAGCCAAGCCAAAACCAAAAGCACCGCAACTCTAACCTTTCATTCTTCTTTTTTTAACAGCCCTGTCTACCCCCAGATCACCAACACAGACTGCTGCTAGGACAGTTACCGCAGCTAGCCACGAGCAGTGCCAATCCTGGGAAGACATGCCCTGCAGCACCTAACCTGTGCATTCAGCCATCCCAAACAACAACCTGATACAGCCACACAAAGGTCCCCATGGCCCAACCCCACTAGGGCCAATGCACCAGAATACAGGTCACCGACACTGCCAAAGTTCAGATGCACTCTTTCAGTCTCCTCAAGTTTCCATGATGGTTTTAGCCTGCACGTGGTGAAGATCTTTTCCATATTGGACTCTCAAAGGACTGAGTACAAAATTTAATCTGCTTTTTTGACTGCTAAGTATTCCCCAGCCTGGCTCTGAAAAGGCCACTTGCCAGCTAGAGGTTAACAGAAGGATTCCTCCCTTCAGGCTTCGCATTCCTGTTGACATGGCAGTCCCTGGGCTGTTGTAGACAGGCATTGCCAGATATGATTTACCAAACGCAGACAGCCTATGCAACACTGTTCAAATGTCAGGACTTGCAGCTCTCCTCCTCCAGAGGAGCTCTCAGCCCAGAGCTACACTGGACAGGAGAGATGGAGACATCAAAACATCACCACAGCACATGGGACACCAAATCGATTTTCAAACCCATCATCCCAATGTCCTCAACGAGAAAACAAGAATTCTGGGGTGAAGGAAGAGCTGCGATGTTCGTTTGGCCCTGACAACCCCACTCCTCTCCCGCTTACTTCCAGACACTGCAAGCTCCTACCTAAAGCCATCAACAGGACACTCACCTTGAGGATCTTCACGACGACCCTCTCGTTGTTGGTTATGTTGATGGCCTCGAAGACCTCGCTGTACTTCCCTCGCCCGAGCTTTCGAACAAGCTGGTAGTCGTCCTGATTGCTGCAGGGACCAGAGAAGAGAGGAAGAGGGGAGAGAGGATAACTGACAGGGCAGCAGGCCGGGGGGGGCCCTCTCCCGGCCCTCCCCCTCAGCAGCCCGCAGCCCTCCGGGGACACCCCAAAACGGGGGCAGGGGGGGTAGCGACCCTCCCCGTGTGTCGAGTTCCGCAGGAGGGTGCGGGGCCGCCGGCGGCCCAGGGAAGTTGAGGGGGGACGGGAGGGGGTGTCCCCGCGGGGCGGTTTACCCCCAGCTCGGGACGTGCGCCTCGTAGTCCCAGTACTCGCGGCTCCTCAGGCTGTTCACCTCGGCGTACACCCGCGCCCGGCTGCCGGCGGCCGGGCCGGGCATGGCGGCGCCGGGCGGCGGCTGCAGGAGGAGGAGGAGGGCGCGGGGCCGGCGCGGGAGGCCGGCGAGGCGGGGCGCGGCGCGCAGGAGGGCGACGGCGGGCGGCGGCAGGACCAGGCCGGAGCGGGGCCGGGGCCGGAGCTGGAGCGGGGCGAAGCGGGGCGGAGCCGAGCGAAGCGGGGCGGGGCCGGCCCGGGAGCGGCGGGCGCGGGGCCCGCGTGGAGCGTGCCGAAGCCCGGGCCCGGTGCCGGCGGCGGCTGCTGCCTGGGCCGGCCCCGATCGCCGCGCAGCCAACCCGGAAAAGGAGCCGCCGCCAGAGGCGCCCGCCCGCCGCCGCCCGAGCCGCTCGCTGCGCAGCGCCTCCCGGCGGCGCGGAGGTCCGACCCCTCGCGCCCGCCGCCACGCCTCGTTAGGCCTCGTCACGACCGTCGTGACCCAAACCTTCCCCGTCCCGTCACCCGCCCAGTCGCTCCTGTCCACATCACGGCTTCCTCGCACCCTGTCACACCCAGGCACCCGCACCCCTTCACACCCCATTGCAGACCCTGTCACCCCTGCCACCCTCGTCACCCCCACCTCAATCCTGTCACACCCCATGGCAGCCCCTGTTACATCATCAGCTGCCACAGCCTGTCACTGTCCCTCACTAAGCCCCGAAGGTCACCTGGTCCAACCCCCTGCTCCAGCAGGGTCACCCAAAGCCAGTTGCCAGGACCATGTCCAGATGACTTCTGAATTCCTCCAAGGACAGAAACTCAACAACCTCCCTGGGCAGCCTGTGCCAGTGTTCAGTCACCCTCACAGTGACAAAGCATTTCCTGATGGCAGAGGGAACCTCCTAGATTTCAATTTATTCCCATTACCTCTGGTCCTGGCACTGAGCACTGCCGACGAGCCTGGCTCCCTATTCTCTGCACCCTCCCGACAGTCATTCATCTTCATGACCCTTCACTGGGCTCTCCCCAGTATGTCCCTGTCTTTCTCATACTGAAGATCCTCATACTGGACACAACACTCCAGGTGTGTTGCTGCACCCTGAGCCATCATCCAGATCACTAATGAAGATGATTGTACTGGCAACGTTTTACCTAATGCAGAGCCCAGGAGACCATTCATTTACCTCCTTTGCAGTAAGGGCACATTGCTGGCTCATGTTCAGCTTGCTGTCTAGCAGGACGCATAGGTGCTTTTCAAGAAAGCTGTTTCCTGACAGGACTGGAGCCAGTATTGACTCCTGGAGTCCACTGCTAGTCACTACCATAGCTAGACTTCATGCCCCTTATCACCACCCTATGGGCCAGTTTTCATCTGACCTCACACCCTCACCTCCCAGTGCCTGATGAGTCCAAGGGGAGCTATCAACTCCTCTCCCCTCCCCAAGCCCACACCAGCTGCATGCAGCCAGCTCTCAGCACCAGCCACCAGCTCATGAGGTGACAGAGCAGATCTTGGGACACAAGTTGCTTGGTTCTACTCTGATGCTGCTCCTCACTGGCCTCCAAACATTAGCTTAAGCTTGTCTGGAAATGAGCTTTTATTCCAGACTCTTTCATGCTGTCTGCTGAGGAGCCTTTCCAGCCACTAGGTCACAGGGCCGTCACTGTCCTTCCTTTTCTGTAGGTGCTCACTTTCAAGTCAAAAACAGTTAGAGCTTTCAGACTGAGTGTAGATTTTTTGCTATTAATGGGAAAAACAGTACTTCAAGGACAAAGGAGATAAGACTAAGGCTGTGCAGTTCCTGATGGAAGTGCATAAAGAGATCATTTGACTTTCCTTTGGGTGCTAAGAAAGGAAAAGGACCCTGTGGGTCCTTGATTCACAGGGCTAAAACTAATGTGAGTGCTGGGCTTTGAGGTTTTGAGGAAGACTAAGGAATGTATCCTTGGAAAGATAAGCACATGGAGTTGGCTGTGCGCTGCAGCTTTATAAAGTCACAGCTGTAGAGCATTGCCATGATGTCAGCACGCGGGTGTGGCTTTCTTGCAAAGCGAGCAGTGAGAGCTGCACCGCTACACAGCTGAGACGTTCATCTCTCCAGGGAAATTGTGCACAGGACCAGGGAAAAATCCCAAGTTAAAAGGGGATTTGCATTCCCCAAGGTGCTGCTATTTGAGGACAGGTGCTCAAATATCAAGCTCGATAATTTTTTTTTTCTGAAGGATCGTTTTCCTGATAGAGTACTCTGGGCTGTCAGCAGTTTCATCACTGGTGACATCTTCCTTGGTGCTTTCCAGCAGGACAGAGACAGGCTACTGAACCAGTGTGCCAGGCTGATTTCTGTCAGGAAAGGCAGGCAGTGTGCTGCCAGCTCCTCCAGATGACATCTCAGCTGCCTGTCTGTGGGAACTGGGGCTGTCTGCTGGTTTCTGATGCTGTCCAGTGCTTCCCACAGCAAAAAGCCCTGTTTGTGGTTACAGAGAAGTTTTCCAAGTTTTATCTACTTTATCCGAAATGCTACTGAGATGGTATTATTATTATTACTATTGCTATTTTCAAATCTGTCCAGAAAGGTCTAGCTGTTTCCTAGAGCAAAGTCAAGGGAAATTATGTTTTTGGCCATTAAAAACACTTGGAGGTGTTATCCTAAAGGTATTTCAGACCTCTGGAGCCTAGAAAGGAACTAATCTAGCAGAGATGAGTCTCCTGCTGACCTCTTAAAAGCTTTGTGCAACTGGACAGAGCTATAAACTTCTTAAAGTCTGCAATCCATGTTCCTGAAGCTGCAAAACCTCTGGCTCAACATTGCTGGACCCTCCAGAGGTGCTACCTCTGCCCACCATCCCATCATGGCCCTCCTGAGTCACTTATCTGTCTCTCCTCATCCTACCGAATGATGCAATACTGTCTGGCTCAGGTTGGAGCATCACAAAATGTGGGCCAGTGCAGAGACTGACAGTCCAGTGTAATAATTATGTCTGCAGTCTTAATCAACCAGCTCATGCGAGCACTGCTTTTAACGCAAGTTTTAATTCATGACCCCATGTTAAGCTTTTTCCTGGGATCCCCATGGCACCCTGCATGCAAAGAGGACCTCCAGGCTGTGTCACATACATCTTGTCCCTTCTCCTCATCTCAAAATGCTTGTATTTCTGGCATCGAGTTCTGTATGCGATGATGACCTTGCAATGAGGGGTGTTCATCCCTGCATCTAATGAGGCCATGCAGAGTGGCTCCTCCCATGAATTAGATGTGGTTATGACTCAAGCTGCATTCTGAAGATGAGTCTTGACATGTTCTGGCCAGAAATAGGATTGGCATTGCCAGGGCATTGATTTTTCTCCCATTTATTAAGTTGACTTGCATCCCTCATCCCAAAAAAGCCATGGAGATGCATCCACCTGCCACATCATCAACTTTCATGGGAGAGATGCACACTTAAACAGACCTGCCACACACTGCTGCTGTTGGTCCTGAGCATCCAGCACAGGGAAGTCAGAGCATGTCTCTGTGCCATAGTCTGGATTCAGCAATAGGGACATTTAGAAAAAAATGCTCCATACCCTCACAATGCTCCTGAAATGAGGCCTACCTGTGGGAGCAGGTGCCTTCAGCACTGGTGCTGCTGTTCCCCCCAGTTTTACAGCCAGACCATTGCTAAAGCAGGGTCTGTAAAAGGAAACTGAAGTGTCACGGGCAGAGAAGCCTCCTCTTTGATGCAGCTGCATCCCAAATGTGAGCTGGGGGCTGGCATTGGCCTGCACTCCAACAGAGGCTTCACTGCCCAACTGATGGATCAAATCCCGTCTGGCATGTCTAGTGAGCAGGAGCCAGAATGCAGCACCTAACCAGGAGCTTCCAGGAGCAGGCAGCACAGGAGCAGGAGCAATGGGCAGCACAGGCACAGGAGCAATGGGCAGCACAGAAGCAGGAGCAATGCACACACCAGAAGATCCCTGGGAAGGCTGTCACTTTGGCATCACTCCCCCGTGTCACTCTGGCCAATGCCTGTGGATCCTCACTAGGGGCTCAGGGACTCCCCCGAGCTGAAGCCCCTCATGCAGGGGCCAGCTGTATCCCCGGGGTCCTGCGTCCCCATACTACCTGCCAGCAGCACCTTCCCTCCACCCAGGAGGCCTGTGGGACCCGCTGGAAGTGGGGAAGCAGGGCCCAAGCTGCGTGTGTGCGCACGAGCATGACCTGGTATCAGTGTGTTTGTGCACATACCCGTGTGCCTGTGTCTGTCAGACCCCAGGCGTGTCCACATTTATATGTGTGTGTCCGTGTCCCTCCATGCTCCCTCTCTCTGTGTCCCCACGTGCCTACCTGTCCCGTGCCCCCATCCCCATATCTCTCCATTCCCCCTGTCCTCATGTCCCCCCATGTCCCCCTGCCCGCTGCCCCCGTGTGTCCCCATGTCCTGTATTCCAGGTCCCGTGCCCGCCCGTGTCCCCCGTCACGCCGCGTTCCCATGCCCGTGTCCCCCGTGCCCCCTGTGTCGCACGTGTCTCATTGCCTCCTGTGCCCGTCCATGCCCCTTACCCGCCCACATCCCCGTGTCGCACCCGTACCCCGCGCCCACCCAGCCTCCGTGTCCCGTATTCCTCCGTCTCCCGCGTCTCGCGCCCGCCCCGTCCCGCCGCTGTCCCCCCGGGCCCCGCCCTACCCGCCGGCAGCGCGCGCCGCCCCCGCCGTTGCCAGGAGCCGGCCATGGCGGAGCGGGGCCCGGCGGAGCTGTCGCTGCTGCAGCTCCGGGCGCAGCTGCGGGAGGCGCGGTACCGGCGGGGGTGGGGGTCCGCGGGTGGCGGGGCCCCCCCGGGGACTGCGGGGGCCGTGCCGAGGCTGGGAGCGCCGCTGGGCCTTAAGCCCCAGCCGGGCCGGGTGGGCAGAGCCGGGCAGGGTGCCCCCGGCTGCCCCTGCGCAAGAAACCATGCGGCTGGGCCGCGGGTGCCGCCTCGCCGTGGCCGGGGTTCGGAGCCCGGCTGCCGCCTTTCCTGCCCCAGACCCCCGGCTGCAGAAGGACCTTTCTGGTCCGGGAAGGAGCAGGTCTAGATGAGCCCCTGAGCCCTGTCCGGGGTGACCACGGGTCCTCCCACCCCTTTCGGGTTGGCCGCTGCATCCTGTGGTCGACTGTTTCGGCTTAGCCGCTCCACGCCGTTGCACTTCAGCCCGACCCCCTCCTCCTCACAGCCTCGCCAACGCCCTGCTCCAGACTGAGGTGGAAATGTTTGAGAAATGGTACCGTAAGATGGAGCTGCGCAGCCCGTCCCTCCAGCCGCGGTCCGAGACGAACGATGCCCCGCCGGAGCTGGCGCAGGTATCGCTCTGGACCTAGGGCAGCAGCGGTGCAGCTGCAGGTTTTCGGGTCTTGCTGCCACCTCACTGCACAGAGCCATAAGCTTTCCTCCCTCTGCAGCCCCTCTGACCCCCCGATCTCAGTGCTCACCTGACAGGAGGACAGCAGGCAAGCTCCCTGCTTTGAAATAGGATAAAGAAAGTCCCCCAGCAGCCCTCTGCACTTGGACTTCATAATGATGAACCCTTAACCTGAACACCTGCTTGCAAAAAAAAAAAAATGCTGCTTGGTCTTGTAAGAGTCTGGGCTGCCTCGTTCCTACACTCGGTGTAAAGGCCAGGCTGCCTTTTCACTCCTCATCCAGCTGATGCTGTCTCTTCCCCACATGACTGCATTGTGTCCTCCTCAACAGTGAGTGCTAGGGGGATCTGGAATGGCTTAACCCTCATACAGCATAATTTGAAGTAAAAGTTAAAAAAAAAAAAATAGGGAAAATCTGGTTCCAAGGAAGCAGGAGACTTGCCCAAGGCTGTGCCAGTGATGCTCCTCTCCTCTGTTCTGGGGTAGATCACATGGGCTCAGACCCATGTGCATCAACACTCTGGTACCTCTGTGGTGCGTGTTTTGCACTCTTCCTTCTCACTGGAGCTGTGATCAGGCTGTTGGAGCAGATTTTAACCTCCTGGCCCAAGTTCCACCTCTCCACCAGAGATGCAGTGAACAGGAGCTCTAAACCCTTTGTGGTGGAGCTCCCTTCAGACAGCATCTTGCGCTGGGTTTTAGTGCCTGCTGAGCCCAAAGCAGCTGCTTTCTGGCTAGTCCCAGACTGAGCCCTTAGAAACTCTGCTTTTCGCCAGCGATGCCCTTGGTCACTGGAAAGAAAGCAGCACCTGCCTCTTTGTATTCCCACAGCACTGAGAATTGTCCCTGAGTGAGGTCAGTTCTCCAGAGAGCAGCCTCCAGTCTGTCTGTGCTGCAGTGAGCTCAGGTCCTCAGGGTGTCTGACCCAGGCAGTGGTAGAAGATCCCATCTGTGCTACACAGCAAGTAGCATTTTCTCTACAAAGAGATGTTTTTTACCTGCCCACATGAAGCTGTCACGTTGGCTTTAACCTCTAGCCCTGGATTTGCCTGTTGAACCAAAAGTGCTTGCACAGGAGGGTGTTGTGGGTGGGAAGACAGATGGGGTCAGCTCAGGTGTGGTCCTGAGTTACTTCTGCTCTGGAGAGGCCTTCTTGTCCTTGCTCTAAGCTGGAATCTCTCTAATGTAGCCACTGGGATTATTTTCTTTCGAATACAGGTAAGTGCAGCAACAGTTGACTAGTGCTGGCTTTCTAACGGCATCTGCATTGTTCCTTGGTTGTTGCAGACACGGGGCAGGTACAGGTCCAGGTTGCACAGTACCACAAACTATTTCGTAGGCCTGGCAGTGGAGCAGAAATGTGAGCTGGCTGAACGGGAGCTGACTGAGGTGAAGGATGAGATTCAGAGGATAAAGGAGGACTTGGAGCAGACCTTGCAGAACCTTGAGGTATGGCTCTCCAGGACCCTTACGATCACCAAGGAGTCAAATGGTCATGTTACTTTTCACATCTCTTTCAATGTGCCATCTCTCAGGTAGTGAGACAGACTGGCTTGGTGAGGGCTGTTCATATCAGAGCATTTCTGTCAGTGGTCCTCAGTTGCGGGAGCCAAAACTGTCCTCCCACTTCACCCCTTTCTTGAAGGCAAGTATATATATAAACAGAGATCGGAGGTGCCCAGTCTCTAAAGATAGATCTTACTATGGTGGGAAACTAATATTATTAGTTATGTATTACAGGTGAGGGGAAGATTTTTAGGTAGAGAAGCTCAGATCTGCTGTGTGAGATGAAGAAATCGACAGTCAAAAGAAAAATATTGTTAGCAGCTTCTTGAAGATGTGCCCTTTGTGCCAGACATTTTTCATTCTAGCAGCTCCCAGGAGCTTCCTGATTTGGCAGGGCTCCATGTGGTCTTCTCCAGGGTTGGCCTTTTCAGTGTCTGTGATTTCTTCAGAGCATGCTCCAAGTCTCTTGAGACTGTGCTCCTGCGGCAGTCTCCTTGTGGCTGTATCAGCATCTCTGTCCGCCCTGTGCTGCCTGCCAAGACCTGCTCCTAGACAAGATGCTCAGGAGCTTCTAGGACAGGAGAGCTTTTTGTCTGGTTCACACCACTGATGCTGCCTGCAGTGACCAGGAGAGGTGAAGCAGGTGGCCTGTCCTTCTCGTGTGGCTGCAGGGCATATGCAGCAAACAAAGGGTGGTTATTTGTCTTGTAATGGATTACTCAGACCAGTGATGTTTGTAGGTCAGGATGGAGTGACAGATGTTGAAGCTCAGACAGGGGAGAGATTTTTTTCTTGTTCTTTTTGAGCCAGTGTAGTAGCAGTGCCATGTGAGCCTGCACCATGCTCCCCAAGCTGCACAGAGTGAAACTCCAGTGCTCCCACAGGAGAAATGCCAGTAATGCCAGCAAAGAGCGTGCCTGGTCCTTCCCAGTGTTCTCCATTCCCAAAGCTGTGTGAGTAATGGAAGTTGGCACCTCTTGACTGTTATGTAACTTCATTTCTACAGGCAGTAATTGAAGAAGCAGATGTTTGGTGGACTGATGTTAAGAAAGCCATCAGAGACTTTGAGAAAGTCAGCAGCAGCAGCATCTCCAGCCAGAAAGGCAGTATCATAGCTTCTGAGAAGCTGCTGAGATACATGGAAGAGAAGATCCGCCAGAGGGTCAGTGCATCATGGCAGATTTTGGGGCTGGTCTATCATATGACAAATATGTTGGTTGGGGAAAACCCTAATTCCCATACTCCTGTGTGGCCTGCATTATGTTTTCAGACTGTCTTAGCGAGTCTCTTTGGACAGTCCTTGTCACATTTGGCTTTCAGTGACTAGCCCAGGTGCTCCTCAGGCTGCTGAGCTGCAGCACAGCCGTGAACATAGATGATGCAAGGCGCTTAGTAGAGCCTGGGAAGACACGTGGCTGTGCCCCCATGGCAGAGTGATGCTGAGCGATGTTTCTTGCTGGGCTCCTTTCTAAGTCAGCAGTGGAGGCTGCAGTGCACATGAGATGAAAAGGAACTGCACCATAAGGAGTGGGCCCTGGGTGCTCTTTTTCTCCCCAGGCTCTGCTGTCCCACCATAATCTGCTGTCTTTCTTTAGGATCTGCTGAGAGTGAAGTTCTGCTGCGAAAATCATTTACTCAAGAGTTACAAGAAGAAGCTGCAGCAGCAGCTCAGGCAGGTGTGTGCAGCAGTTGAGAAGTGGGACTAGATGACCTCTTGAAGAACAAAAGAGTACAGCCCAGTGCAGGTGCAGGGCCTGCACTTTGTAGAGATGCATGGCCCTCCCCTCCTTCCTCCTTTGCTCCTGGCCTAGCTGCCTTTGTCAAAGGGCACTGTTGTCTTACTGGGTTCTGACCTGGCACATATCTGTGTGCATGGGGTGAGACCAGAAGTCTCACAGAGTGGAAGCTGGCAGATCTCTTTGTGCCCTTATGGCCCTGGAGAAGATTTCTGCTGAATCAGAGCAGTTCCCCGAGTACTGGCAGGAGCCTTGCCAGAGGGCACCTGCCTGTACTGCTTGGACCTTCTAAGCCAGGACACAGAGCACACTATGTTTTATGTTTCTCCCCAAGTTCCATATTTGCAGCCAGGCTGAAAACCCTGTTCTTTAGGTCTACTTTCTCCTTGGAGCAAAGCTTTCTGACTTGGGATGTGGCTTTAGTCAGCAACTTTCATCCCTTGCTTTCTTGGGGTTTGCAGAAGGAGCAGATGGGAGAGACACTCTGTGAGGTTCATTTGCAGCAGCTGCATGTTAGAAATGCCCAGTACCAGGACAAGATTGAGGAAAAGAACCAGGAGCTGCTGCAGCTAAAACAGACCTCAGGGAAGACTGTCCAAGTCCTCAACTTCTATAAAGTGAGTGAACTACCCAGCACCTCCATTTTGCCTTTCTTCTACTTCTGAGAGTCACAGACAAGCTGATTAACAGTTCTTACTTCCTTTGCTTTCTCAGAGGATGCAGAAAACCTCTCTGCCTTCCCACTGACTTAGCAGCTTGATTGAGAGGTTTCCCTGACACACTAAAAGCAGCAGTGCCTTCATTCCTGTTTGGCAGCAGCCTGACCATGTGGACCATGCTTTACAGCATGGGAATTTCACACCCCAGAGGAAAATTCGAGTAGGAAGAAGCTTTCTTGATGGCTTGCACAGGAAAATACATTTTTTTTACATAATGTGTGACATTTGAAAAGATGTCATGAGCTGTAGCCATCACTCTGAGTCTCTGCTCTTATCAGTGCAAAGTGCTTCTCAGGTGTTGTGTATGCCTCTTGCTGATCAGCCATTCTGCCTGGGTCAGACCTATAGGCCAGCAGCTGTGCTGAGGGCTGTGCTGCACTGGGATATCAGAGGACATCATGTAGAAACGGGAGCTGTGTGACTAGGGCATGACTGCTTTCTGCAGTGGACAAGTGTTGCCACAGAGCTCCCCTGGGAGCAGAGCTGAAACCAAGCCAGAGGAGCAGAGGGATGGCTTTGCAAGTGGCTGGGAGCTGCCACTGTGCCTGCTGATGCTGTCCTGTTCTATTGCAGAGGAAGCTGCAGGACACTGTGGAAATGTCCACGTCTCTGATGAAAGACATTGCCCAGAGGAAGGAGCTCCTGGAGAAAATTGAAAGAGAAGCTGCTCTGGTGGAGGAGGTAAGAGAGCAATTTGGGAGGCCCTGAGACTTCACTTGGGAGGGCTCTTTTGAGATTATTTTTGTGACATGTTAGATATCAGTAGCCATTTGAGGCCCAGCAATGAGCTGGATACTTGTGTGCCTTTCTGGGTTTGAGGCCTGTGGCTTCTGCCAGTGCCAGTGACCATGGACAGGTTTGCAGAACAGGCCATCCTGTGGATTTGGGCCCTGGCTCCACAGGGCCCTGCCACTGCCTTGTCAAAATTTTGTTTTCTTGAACTTTTTTCATCAACAGTGTCCTCCCCAGGGGGAAGTGGCACCGCTGTCATACCAGTCTGGGGACACAGCCTGTTGGGGACACCACAGCTTTGGGCACAGGTTCAGGGGACTCCCTAGCAGTGCTGCCTGGCAAGGATGGAGGAACTGGTGGATTCATCCCACTGCTTCTCCACCCAGTGCCAGGGGTTTAATTTATCCTGTCAGCCTGCTTCCATGGAGGACTTGGCCACCAGCTAGCAGAGGGACATTTCCCTGGGATCTCCTTGCCCTCTGTCCCTATTCCTCCGGCAGCAACGCGCCAAAGCTGAGAGTGTGAATCAGAAGCTGCGGAGCCATCTCTCAGACTACAGCGTCCCCCCTGTGCTGAGCTACGTGCAGAAGAAGATGGCAGTTACCAACCTCGAAAACAGCCTCAAGGCTTGGGAGAGGAAGGTGGCAGTTGCTGAGGTGAGTGAGACTGGGCTGGGTGTGCAGGACCCTGGACTTGTGCCAGCAAAGTGCTGGGGGTGCCAGTGGAGCTGTGTCTGTGCCTGTCCACCTGCAGCCACCCTGGGGACCAGGGAGCTGGCTCCTGATGGGCCAGGAAGCATGCGAGAGCTCTCTTCTTGAGGGGAAGTTTCACTGGTGCCTGGCAGAGCTGGACACTCTTCCTGTTTACAGAGCAGCAGTCACTCCAAACCCTGAGGACAGAGACTGAGTTTTAATGACTGAGCAAAGAGGGGAAGCCAAGGCAAGGACACAGCTTGTAATTTGACAGGAAGCACCACTGGGCTGTTGCTATGCTGTAGCCTGTCCCATGTGTAAGTTTGTTGGCCCAATATGATTCCAGCTCTGCGTATGTAACCTGCACCAGCCTTCTCCAGCACCGCCGATGGCTTCCCAGTGTTTGTAGCGCTCTTGGATGATCTCAGGCATTTCCTACTTGCTTGTATCTTGACTCTTCCCTGATACTGAAAGGCTAGCCAAGATCCGAACATGAGTTCATGGCAGAGTTGCAAGAGTATCTTTGACTTTCCTCCTGCCCCAGCTCCTGCAGCCTGGAACGAGATGAAGAGATAACACAGAGGAGCATAGTCAAAGCCTGGAGGTGACAGGACATGTCCATATCCTTGCCCCATGTACAAAGCAGCGTGGAGAGAGAAGTGATTGGGTTGGATGGGATGGGTAGCATGGGATGGGTACCTGGACACCCTGCTCATCCTTGACAGTCTTAGCTGTGGCTGGAATGGGGGTCTGGCCTTGCACCTATCCATCACTTAGCCCCTCAGTGCCCCAGTCTGCAGTGGACTTACACGGTCCAGCCTTTCTCAGAGCTCAGAAATGTGTGGATTTGGGCTTGACCCATCAGCACCAGTGCTGTGCATTCAGAAATTGGTGTCTGACTGTGGCTACCCCAGAGCTGGCAGGGAGCCAGCCTGCAGGCCTGTCTTTGCACAAGCAGATCTCTTGTCACCCAGCTGCTCCCCTGGACTAAGAGACTCAGGGTCTGGCTTGCATGGTGTCTATCCAGCAGTGCTGAGAGTCTTGCCAGTCTCTGGGAGATGGAGAGCAGTGAGGGCTGAGGGGGCTGAAGAAAGAAACTAGTGTCACTGGGATAAGAAGAGACAGGAGGGAGGGGAGGTGAAGGGGCAAAGCACTACAGCAGCTCAGGCCAGGCTAGATTCCAGCCTTGCAGATTTCTCCATAACATATCACTGCTGTCTGGACATATTAAGGGCCTTCATCTTTCTCTTCTTGCAGATGTCCTTGCAAAGCTACCGCAGAGCATGGAACCAGGTCAAGATGTCTGGTAACCAGCACTAGGCATATCTGATGCTGCAAGGTGGGCAGTGGAAGCTGCAGAAGAAGCCAGCCCTGTGGGGAAGTTTGCGTGCTGCAGTGAGATGAAAACATTTCTGCATGAGATGATAAAGAAACCCATGTCTCTGTTGTAAGACCATCTCTTTGGTCTGTCCCAGCATGGGCTGGTTCCCACCAGGCTCTGCTGCATGGCCCTTCTGCAGGCCTTGCTAGGTCAGCTGGTTCTGCTCTGGGTGCTCCCCCCTCCTTCCATCACCACAAGCAGTTATTCTCTGGTGAACAAATCTGACATGTTCACAGGAACTGTCCTTTCTCTCTGGGCAAGTCCTGGTGATCACTTTAATGCAGAAGGAACCAGAGGGGATTCCCTGGGAGATGTGGGAGTTCAGCATCTCCGAGCATGCACTGACAGTAGAAGAGAGCGGAGCAGTGTGACCATATAGGGCAAATCATTTCAACATGGCATGCATGAATTGAGTAAGTTTCCCAACTGCAGAAGCATACACTTATCTAAAGAAACAAAACAGCAAGAAGGGAGCAACTATACCTTTCCCAAGCACCCGGGTCAAGTGTAAGCGTACTTTGGAGATGGGAAGTGTTTTCCCACTGCAGGAGTTATAAATCATCCCAAATGAGTTCAGGTCCATTTTTCCCTTCTTGGGATTGAAACCAACATCCTGAATTGTCCTCAGTGGTGGTCTGGAAGCCTCTTCCCAGTCTTTGGGATCCTGCACATCAGCTTGTGTCCTGAGTAGCATGGTGAACACAGGAGGTCCCGTCCACTCAGTGGTGGCCAAGATGCAGTTGCTGTGGGACACTGGAGTGTACAGGAACAGCCTGTAGAATCTCATCCTGCCCTCACTGAGGATACCTTTCAGGAAACATTCTCTGTCCCTCTAATCTGGCACATAAGCAGTGTTGCTGACATCACCCTTTCGAGAAAAAAGGCTGGGTTGTCCTTCCGTAGCTCTCAGTAGCTGTGGACTTCATTGGCATAAGGGGAGGGCAGATCACAGCAGTTTGGTCCTTTCTCATCACTGTCGCAGAGCACCACTGACTGAGGGGGCTGGCTGCCTTTGGGCTGATGATGTCCCTGTGTGCCCCAGATGAAGTGACTGGCATTGATCCCTGCATCTGCCCATGCCCCCATCAGCCCAGCCCCGCACCTGATCCTTTGGTATGTACCAAAAGGAATCCCTCTTGGTTTTATGTCATGAGCATCTTTGACCTCTGCCATGTCAAATGCCCTTGGAGGCCTGGGCAGTGTGAGAGGTCCAGGCACCAGGAGCAGCACCTGAGATGCACACCCCACGACTCATGCAGAGACAAGTGTCACATGTTCAGGCCACACTTGCGACTTCCAAGCTGCGTGAAAGGGATCTTTTCCTGTAAGGACTGGGCAGAAGCCCAACTGTTTTGGCTTCTCTCTAGCCTGGAGTCAGAGACGAGCAGAACAGGGAGGACGCAGTTTGGCTGCATGTCTGCCCAGTCTGGGCTGGTGCACTGTGTCCCTTACCAAACAGCCTGCCACTTTTGTCAGCATCCCTGCGGCTGTAGTGTGCAGTTGCAACAGTCCTTAGTGGGCAGGGATTCACATCCACCACCAAGAGCATCATCAGGAAGTCCCTGTAGCACATTTCCCTGCCAGGCCAAGGGACCACCCTGAGCCTGTGGCCCTGGGCGGTCCCTGGCCTCCAAAAGCAGGGACAGGTTACCAGTGGGTGCTTCTTCCTCCCAGAATAAGCCCTGTTCCAAGTTCCCTCTAGCAAGAGGGAGCAGGAAAGTGGCTCTCTGCCCTGTTACAAGGAGTAATTTGCCACAGGAGCTGGGGGTTACCTGTGGTGGGATGTATGCTGCCTGAGACCCAGCAGTTCACAAGGTCCAAGGCAGGGAGGCTCCTGTGGGGGAAGCAGACCGGCTGAGCGATGCTGCTGAACTCCATCAGGACAGCTGTACTGAGCAGAGTGATGTCATTGCAGAGCGTCACTTCACCAAAGTCCTCGTGGGGTTGGACAGAGATGGTTGAATACTGGGGCTGGTCCTCCCATTGCCTCTTTGGGCACCCAGCCCAACCAAGGCCAGCACCTGCTGCCTGCAGGGGGTGGATGGAGAGAACAGGGTGCAAAAAGCCTGGGGCAAACTGCCTGCTCCTGCTTTTGCTGAAACATGCTTGCCCAGCTCCTGGGCATCAACAAGACCCTCCTGAGCACTAGGAGATGGTGTTACTCCCTGCTGATTCCCAAGCCGTGCCCCAGGTGATGCAGGGACACTCGCAGGGCACAGACCTGCTCTGCAGGCTGGATGTGGTGCTGAGGATCCAGCGCTCATTGAAGATGGAACAGAAGGCCAGGAGGTTGCACTGTGTGTCCTATAGTGCTACCACCCACGGGCACTGGTCCATGACTGCAAACTCCTGCAGTGATCTCTAGAGGGATGGGCTGGCCTGGATCTGGCAGGCTGCAGGGAAACAGGGGCTACATTGCTGGCTGTGCCTGGCCCTACGCTCTCCCACTGCCCGCTCTTCCCTCTGATGCCCTCTTGCTCCTTGCAGTGGCCATCCCAAGATTTGACCTCACCTGGGATTAATGCCAGCATCATCCAGGCTCAGTCACCCATGGGGCTGAGCTGGTGGCATGGTGTGCAGTGTCTGAGGTCAGATCATGCCACCTCTCTCACCTGATGCTGGGGCAGCACAGACACACAGCAGCACATGGCTTCACACTGCCCCAGTCTGGCAAAGAGCTGGGGCCAGGGAGTCAGGGTTCACGTCCTCAGCCCATGCCTGGTGGGACTTGGTGTGCCCATACTGGGTGTGTCACCCTGTTTCCTTGCCCTGGTATGGTGGTCTCTGCATATCTCAAGAACCCTGGCAGTGGGCAGGGACACAAGGAGACCTAATGGGCCCATTCCCAGCTCCCAAGCTCCAACCTCTTCTCCGTGAGCCTCAACCTGCTATACTCTGCTCCATCACACACCTGCTGATACATTGCCAGTCCCATGATGCCCTCCCTGCTTGGCACCTCGATGCTGCTGCACTGCCCAGGCAGCAGGATACTTGCGCAACCTGCTCTATGGAGTGACTGCCGCTGCAGCAGCTCACAGAGCCCCGCTGGCATTCCTGCGTGGTGGAGCTGGCTGTCAGAGGCTCCTGCAGTGCATCTGCCTGCACAGCTCTTCCTGCCCTGGGTGCTAGTTGGTCTCTCACTGGTACAGCCTGCCATGCCCAAGTGTTTCCTTTCTGCATGCCTACTGGGGTCTCTGCCCATCCTGCTCCCATTTGCAGGCAGAAGCACAGGCAGCAAGAGAAGCTCTGGTGCTGTTCAATGGGATTTATGAAAAAAGAAGGACCCCAAAGTTCATGGGCAGTGGTTAGGGAATCTGGAGGGTAGCAGGAACTTTTGCAGGGGACATCTCCAGGCTACAGCTGCCTGCGGCTGGGCTTTCCTACGGGGAGGTCCTGATGGAGACAAGAAACCCATTCCCAGCTCATCAAAGGCCAAGTGTGCCTTTGGAGAGCACCACATAGAAGGTGGGATGGTATGAGGGATGTGAGAACTCCTTTTCATCAAGGAGAAGAAAACTCTAGAGAGAGAGAAATTACAGTGCCCCTTGTATGCACTAATGAACATCTGTGGGTGAAAGGAGCTGTTGAGAGGCAGAAAGCAAAGGCACTGGGGCTCCTGGAGGTCTGACACACCCCCAGCAGGTTATTCCTGGAACATTCTTGTCCCTGGTGGGACATGCAGTAGCTGCAGATGCACATGCCCAGACCGACCTCTTGGGTGCCTTCTGAAATACTGAGGTTAAGGATGGTTAAGGGGAAGGGAAACAGCACTGGGAGAAGGCTGGAGGGAAATCCATGTTCAAGTGCTTGTGTATAAACCTGCAGACAGACTAGGACAGCATCAGCTGAACCGATTTCTTCCAGCATTTGAATACAAGTTTATGACATGCAGAATATAAGGGCAAGGTCCATGCCACAGCGTGGTTAGGACAAGGACGTCCCAGGGATGTTTCTTCAATGGTTATCTTCTCCGTGTGCAGCCAGTCCTGCACATAGGACACTCGCTAATCTGTGTTCCTGCAATAACTCTGTTAGTGCTTCTCTGTTCCACTGAGAAGAGCCCTTTGTCTGTATTATCCCAGGCTCTTGTGATGTTGTGTTTGAAATGCCATGGGAGGCAGCTGATGATCCCAAGGCTCCTTTGTAGTTGATTTGTGCCAAAATGGGTCACTTAACCCTGCGAGAGCCAGGAAAACATTTCTGAGAGGTGGGTTTCCCCCCGCCCTCCCCATGGGGGTGCCACTCTTGAGACTGGTCCCTGATCACCAGCTGGGCTATTTCAACAAGATCCTGGTGTCACCACAAACAGAATGCTTCCCAAGGTGATGCTGGCAGCTGACAGCGACACTATGTGAGTCAGAGGTGCCTGGTGCCTGACTCACTGTAAGCATGACTTGACTTATTTCACGTCATCTGGATCCACAGGTGTCAAAGACAACCTGCATGAGACTAGGTGCTGGTGGGACCATGACTAGCACATGTCCTTTACCCACAGGTTGTAGGTTGGCCAGCTTGGTGATGATACCAGTCCCTTCCTGCTTTGCAGGTCTCAGAGGTCAGCACTGCCAAAGAAGCATAACCCCAATGGTAGCTCATACGCACTGCAGGACACTCCCCAAGGCCAGCCGAAGCCTCTTCCTTTGCCCAAAGGACCAACTGTCTCCTTGCCATTGCTGCTGGGACACGGGTACCTCTTGCAAGGAGCCGCAACCTCCTAATCTGGCTACAAACTTGGAACTAATGAGTTTTAAGCCCTGCAGTTAACCAGGCCAGCCTGCCTCTGCAGAGACAAAGCCTGAAGCCTGCCTCCAGCTCTGCTCACAGTGAGCTGAACACGGCACTTCAGTGAGCTTGCACAAAGCCTCCCTTGTATGGGAGGGGATCAAGCCAAACAAGTGATCTCCCTGACTATGTGTCTCCTGGTACTCCATCATTTTTCATTTTTGCTGGATTGTACCCACTTCCAAGGGAAACTTAAGAAGTAAAAGCATCTGATAAAAATTTATCGACCCACAGTAAAACATCAACCCAGCCAAACCAGCCTGTGCAGCACAATCTTCAAAGCCTTTAAGACACACTCATTTAGTTTACCACCTAGAAAAACAGACGCTGTGTGGTACTCGCAGCATGGCCAGTGCAAAGTCTTTGATTAAAGCTTGCTTTACCAACACGCAGGGAGTTGTTTGAGAGCTGAGTGTTTCTTCCTTCCCAAGCCTGGCTCCCTGTTGTGCAACAACATGTCTGCTAAGCCACTGCCATTTTGTACTTCTCCTTTTGTGTTTCAAGGTCATCTTGCTCCCCTTGCTGCTGGCCTTAGCACTAAGGTCCCAACTCCTGGTTTCTGGTGACAGCCCTTCTGGCCAGGTGCCCAGTGGGAATGATGGACCTTGTCTTTGCTGAGGAACTCCGTGAGAAAACAACTTTAGGCCAATGGTGCCTTTAGGGTGAGGTTTGTTTCCAAGGCAAGATCTGAACCACCTGTGAGTAATCCTGTAAGACTTCCAGTACCGTGATGGATGGTTTTGGTTCTGTGCTAGAGGCAGCAGCTGCAATGGAGGCTCCCATGGCAAAGGTATGCCCGGCTTGGTCAGGTCAGGTACCAGCATTCCAGTGGCAGAATAATGCCACCAACATGTTCCTCTTGGTTGACTTAATTTCAACAGACAGTGAGCAGAGGTGAGCAGACCCATCTAACTCCCAGAGACAATAGTGTTTGCCATCCTTAAAGAAGGTGGTCTGGGACTGTGCAGCCAGTAGTGAGTGACTCCAGGCACACACATGAGATCTGCTGCATGACTTACTTAGCCAGCTCCATGGCTTGAACACATCTCTGGATGGGAACCTTGCTTTTTTATCAAAGTACAGATGGAGACTGCTGAGGATGTTGCCTGCAGCAGCTGTGGCAGGGCACTGTTCCCTGGCATGACCCATGGTGCAGCTCAGGGGAGCCATTTGGACAGAGTTTGCATGGAGTAGCCTGGTGATGGAGAGGGCACCAAGTGACCCAAGAGACGTTTTGCAGATTGGCTCAATACCTTCTGAAGGACACTGGAATCAGTGGATGCTTAAAATCCCTTCCAGTCCCATCCCACATGAAATCCCTCCCAATAAAAACAGAGGATAGCAAATAAAAAGAGATGGAAGGTATTAAGATAGCCAAGGCAGAAGGGGAAGGATCTGAGAAGGCCTTTGTTCAACACTGTAACAATGGTGCAAACAGGTTATCCAGGATAAACCCACCTTGCTGTCTCAGATTTGCTTACATTGGCCTAATGTATCACAGGGAGGCTTTACGCCAGGTCAGGGATGAGCCACCCTTCAGCCACTTACACATGAGAAGTGATGAAGACACAGATCCTTGCAGCTCTCAGAACTCTGCTTGACTCCTTCACCTTCACTATGGACGCCCATCAATCTGTAATACTTATTTTTCTGTGTGTAGCCATATGGGAGTTTTACAGCCTTGGTAGATTCTTGTATACAAAGGATATGGGTACTTCTAACCTGTGATTGTATTGTCAGCTCAGTTTTAGGTAGAGGAGAAGGCAGAAAGGAGAGGTCAGCTAGGTTTTGTGCAGGTCAGAGGACAAACAATCTCCAAGCTGAGTCCTTCTATGACATAGTAGTCCTGGAAGTACAGTAGCACCATCAGAGGAGGGCCCTGGACCAGGCTGATCCCACACAAGCAGGTTGCTGTAGCAGCCATCCAAAAGCCATTTCCACAGGTAGGACAGTGGGATCTGTCAGGAAAAGCAAACAAGAGTTACCAGCAGAAGTCTGGTCAGTCAGTAACACCACCCCTAAAGGATGTGCATGCCTTTAACTGGATGACAGATCCATACTGAATTAGCTTTTCTATTATGAGGATGATGACTCGATTTATTTCTAAAGAGTGCCCTTGCCAAAGGGCTCTGTGTTTGTGTGCTTCATAATAAAACAATTAAAAATGCCATTAATGCTAAATCTTACCAGGCTAGCATAGAAAGGAAAAAGAAAGGGTCTTTTTGTTCCCACAGGGCCAAGAGCTTCCAAATTTACAGGCTTTGTGGGAATGGAAGGAGTTTGAAATTATTTTTAAAGGCTGGAAGAGATTAGATGGGAAGGATTACAGATGGTCACAGGCTTTACACTTAGAAGTCATTTCTGTGTGACAGATCATCACACTGAGGAAATCTGCCCCCAGACAATGCTCAAAAGCTTTCAGATGAGTGGCAGACTCACTGCAGATCAGGTGAGCTGGTCCATCCTCACTGGGCCTGCTACAAAACCCTTCCAGCTCTGGTCTCATTTTCTGAGACTGGAAGTTCAGGTACAAACGGCTCAAAGACCTGGTTTCTCTTTTCTCACTACACCAATGGCTCTAGATGTTAGGCAAAGCCTCCAAAGAATGAGGAGGTGCCTTCCTAATGAACTTACAAACAAGGGATGCTGGATGCTTGCCTGTTTTTTGTGGCAAAAATGAAGGACACTTTTCATGACACAGCAGGAATGACACTGCTACAGAGCATTCCATCCTGAAACCAACAGTTCACAGTCTTGCCTGTTTTATGCATGTCAGAAAAACAAAATTCACAATTTTACCTACCAGTCTGAAATGACAATCTTTGTGCTTTAATTGTTAAATATCATTAAAATAACAGTAGCAAGAGCTCTGTGGTAAGTGCCCTGATAGATCTATGTTTGGTGGCAGATTCCTCATTTTTAATGGCAACCTTCCCATACCTGAGATAGCACAGCAATAAACATCCCAAACCAGAACCTCTTCAGTGAGGTGGCAATTAAATACTTGACAAGATCAAGAGTCTAACATGCACTGTCCTGTGTGATCATGTTTTGTATTGGCTCTGCTCAATAGCAGGTGAAGTGTAGCTGAGTGAGCATGGAAGGTTCAATACTAGTGGGACTTCACTGACAGGTTTTCTTCATATGGGAGGGAAACCTCAGTTAAAAGGAATTCAAAGGGGGAAAGAAAACCTTGAGATTCACAGCTCTGCCAGGCCACCAGTCTATGGCACTGTTCCCACTGAGCTTACAAACCAGGATATCTGTCCCAAGTATGATTTTTTCCAGCTTTGTTTGCCTGGTTTTTTTTGATGGTCCCATCACATTGGTCTAAACAGCAGGGATCAGGACTATACAAAGATAAGTTTCCTTAACAGTCCAGTCCCTGCCTTGGATTAGGGCACCAATGGCTTCCCAGGGCTTCCCCAGAGCAATAGCTGGAAGTCATAAAGCAATGTTGTTGGTTTAAATGATGGTGTAATCTGTAGTACAAATTCTTCTGTCCTAGGAGGAACTTCCATGCAGTCCAATGGCTCTTCCAGTTTCTGCCTTCATCCCTGCCTACATCCAGCTATCCTGCCTCATTGATGTGAAGATATGAGAGTTCCCTAAATTTTCTTGTGTGACAGATCCATAACCCCTGTGGGAACTGGGTTGTTCTACCACCTGTAAAGCTGCAGGATGCCCAAAAACATGAGTAGAGCATCCAGTAGATGTTCCAGAAGATGATAGAGCATCCAATGACCAAGGCAATGGTTTGCACTCCAAAATGGGGTCATATTTATGACCTGTGACAGAAAGCTGGCCAAGGCCAAGATGCAGCTCACATACTTTTATGAACAACTCTGCCCATTGGGTACTAGATATTTTGTAGTGGGAGGCAGAGTCTGGCACAGCCTGTTTACACCTGCTGAATTGCCACAGTGCCACTTTCCTCTAGGTGTGCTCACCTTTTAACTGACCTCACACTGTTTCCCAGCTACTGTTTCCTAGGTCCTGGGAAACTAAAAAATTTCTTCAAAGGTCGGCTAAAGGTCTCTCCTCTAATCATTGAATTTTCTAGCTTAATCCAAAGTTTACTTTGAACCCAGGCTTGCAGATTGTCAGCATGGGTGGAAGGTCAAGAACTGCAAGCACTCAAGCTACTAATGCAGCAGGGACCTGACCACTCAGCACTGCTAACACAAGCATGCTGGAGTGCTAATCTAATCAGTTCGTGAAGCTCGAGTGTTATTTTGCAATGTGACTCCTCTCACTAGAACTCACATCAGTATCTAAAAGCATTTGCTAGCTGCCTCACAACCCCAGATCTTATTCTTTTGGTCTAGATGCCGGTCTCAGCACAAGGCACCCATCTTAGGTTGGGATCTGTAGGCAATTAGAGCAAACTTCATGATCTTAGCTACTTCACATAAAGTGATGAGTTTACATGAATGAGAGAGAGGTCACAGCTATGACCACGATGGCTGCTCCTGTGACCTACCTCGCAGAAACACGTCGAGAGAAGGAACAAAGCCATCTGGGCCTGCCACTTGTCATAACTATGATGCGATGCAGTAAGGGCTTGTAGACGTGTCTGTTTACAGAGGACAGAAAAACAGGAACACGCTTGATAAATTGTTCCTAGTACCCTGCAAGTCATTAACATCAGGATTCATCACACAGAGCAAGATAACCCAGTTGATATCAATCAGCCCACCGAAGCCAAAGGAGCTGCTCCAAATGTGCACACAAACAAGTGAGGGGAACATCTTTGCACAAAGCTTAGGTGACTTGTGGAAACATGGTTTGTTTACAAGACCCCTGCACTGAGTGATGGAGCTAGGGAGACAGCTGCTCTGAACTGCTCTCTGAAATGAAGTCTGAACCTTCACACTGCCCGGACCTGAACACTTCAATACAGGATCTGTTTTAACCCCTCTTTCGCATCTCTTACCCTGCACACATCAGAGACCTATTGATACAGGAGGATAAGAACTTAAAAAACCAGACCTTAAGTCAGGCTTTCTGTCCATACTGAGGGAACAGAAAACAAGCAACTTGCTTTGGGTTCTCATAAGTGCTGAGCTGGATGCTATGAAAATACACAAGGCCATTTATTTGGCTTGGGATTTATTTGCCCCAGGAACCTGATTTTATGAACTACTTTTTTAAGTTCAGTGAAAGCTCATATCACTAGAAGATTGACACAAGGGTCCTCCACAAAATGCTTGTGACTTTGTAGGGGGTGAGTCATCGTCAGAATGTCACAGATGCTGCCAGTCCTGACCTCTTCAGCCAACAGGCTTGGTATTTACACTGCTGCCTTTTCAACACTGCTCAAGCAGTAAAATGGCAGCAAGCCTGACATGCACACACTCAGTGGCTGTCACTGGGTGACAGGTGACCAAGTCTCTCTGCTGGAGGCTTTTGGTCTAAAACACATGACCATTCTTTACCTTTCTGAACCTGCATGTGATGATGAACAGTCTCCCAGAGGCACTGATGGAAAGAAATATATTCTGGCTATTTATAGATGTAAATAAGATCCAGTTTCCAGCTGAAAATTAAGCAGTGGTTTGGAATCTACCACTTTCCTAGACAGCTCCTGGAGATGCTCACAGAGGGCTTCCTGGACCTTCTCAAGGTGAACCTTCCCACCTTTTGTGGTGAAGTAACAGAGCTGGTGATGTAAGATGTATTCCCTGATGAGGAATATTGACTCCTGCTTTCAGTTTCCTGCAGTGGGACTCCCTCTCGATTCCCTCCCTAGAGAAGGGCTAAGATTCAGATTACTGTGGCTACAGTGCTAGTCCTGAAGAGCTTGTTCCAAGCAGTACAAACCACATGCTTACAGGAACCTCTGACACTTTTAAATTAACAAAGTTATTTAATTTCTGTCATCACCTTGCTGTTCCTTTGAGACTATCCTAAAATACAAAAGCTTTCTTATTAAGTGTCAAATTCCAAGTTAAATTTCAAGCGAGCCAAACTTTCAGAGCCATGACAGATATACCTATAGCAAGTTAATTCTTAAAAAAGGATTATGATGATGATCAATATTACTGATTTCCCAGCAGCGTATTTCATCTTTCATACAGAGAGCACATTAATTGGAGTGCACAGAAGCCAGTGTCATATCTGTCCAGCCATCTGTGGGCTAGGCTATTCCACCTGGGCCACAGCTGCAAGAGTCTGTGTTCCTGCAAGAAGAGAAGTAAAACCAGGCTTTAGATGAGAGGTATCAGCACACATTACCTTGTCATTGAGTCCACCAGAAGTTTCATCTTAGAATCATAGAATCAGAGTCTGGTTTGGATTGGAAGGGACCTTTAAAGTTGATCTAATCCTACCCTGCTGCAGGGAACAGGGACATCTGCAACTAGAGCAGGTTGCTCAGAGCCCCATCAAGCCTGACCTTGAATGTCTCCAGGGATGGGGCCTCCACCACCTCCCTGGGCAACCTGTTCCACGTTCCACCACCATCATAGTAAAGAGCTTCTTCCTAATGTCCAATCTAAATCTACCCTGCTCTAGTTTAAAGCCATTGCCCCTCATCCTATTGCTACATGCCCTTGTAAACAGGCCCTCCCCAGCTTTGTTGTAGGCCCCCTTCAGATCCTGGAAGGCCACTATGAGGTCTCCCTGGAGCCTTCTCTTCTCCAGGCTGAACAACCCCAACTCTCTTGACCTGTCTTCGCAGGAGAGATGCTCCAGCCCTCCAATTATTTTTGCGGCCCTCCTCTGGACCTGCTCCATTGGGTCAATGTCCTTCTTGTGTCGGGGACTCCAGAGCTGGACACAGCACTGCAGGTGAGGTCTCACCAGAGCAGGTGGACTGACAGAATCACTTCTCTTGACCTGCCGGTCATGCTTCTTTTGATGCAGCCCAGGATGCAACTGGACTTCTGGCCTTCAAGTCCACACTGTTGGCTCATCTTCCTGACAATGCTTTCTGTGGTAAAAAAGAGAATGAAGCACTGAAACAAAGCATCTCCTGATAATACTCTGGGGACTCTAATTTTGTAGTTCTCTTAGATGATATGCCTGTATCAGAAACTTTAATTTATGCTGTCTTAAGAATGAACAGTCAGGATTTAGAAGACTGTGGCATGTTTTCATCTTGCACTACTTGCTGGCTTCCTTAAAGCCCCAGCTCTGGAACCATGTTAAATTAGGGGGAAAAAAATTACTACTTCTTGAAAACTTAAAATTGCTAAGAATAAGACATCAGAAGAATCTTAAACTTCCCCCCCCCCCCCTAAAAACCACACAAACAAAACAAAACAAAAAACAAAACACAAACCAAAACAAAAACATTTTAAAAATCTATGCCTTCTAAGCCAGCTTTATGACTCTTAGGGCCCAAATCATTATTTTCTAACATACAGTGTTGTCAAAGCTGTAATTTAGCTCACAAAAATGTTTGTTATTCTAGGGATAATAACACATCCTGGGGTTAATGGATTCTGTAACCTCGTGAGTCTGGGTTATTTTTAAAAATCAGCCTCTGGCAGCCAGCTGGAGAGTGCTTTATTAGTGAATATCCCAGGAGAGCAGACACTCTTAACACTTGATATCTTTTTGGCTTAGAGGATATGGCAAGGAGACAAAGCTCCTCACTGCACTTTGGAACATGAGAGGACAGCAATGATACAGCCCAAAACCTGCTATGCAGCATCCCACTGACCAGGGCTGCGTTTGCACAGGGTTTCCCCTCTCCCACCGCGATCAGGGAGCGGGGCAGGTCTGACCTGCACCCTGACCTGACATAGCACCTGCTGCATGTGTAGATGATTCTTATTTTTCATGTACAGTAATACTACAATATCAACATTTGTTATTAACAAGTTCAAGTGTGTCCGACAATTTTTTTAATGATGTTTGAAAGCAAAGGGCTGTATTCTTGACTAATGTGGCACTACTTGAGAGATTAAAATCAACTTTATTAACATCACTTCTTACATAAATACCTATATTTGTATCTATATATCATCTATATCTACATCATCTGTATCTATCTCGGGTCAAACACCACCCTTTAATACATTGCAGATCCTGTTTCCCTTTTAGCTCAATAAGTGTTCATTTTCTTTGTGGAAATCCACATTATAACTTCTGTGTCATCAACATTTAATTTTTTTAATATACTTAAAAAAAAATAGAATAATTAGTGATATATATGGTGAACATGTATCCAAAGAATGTATAAATATGTAATATATGTCTGTACATATATGTGCAAATAGTATTAAACTATATTAATGGGTTTTTACTGACTAAAGTATAATGAATTCATCTACCCCTAAAGAAGATTAAATTGTTTATTTGAAAGTTAAATAAACATTTCAAAATCAAACAGACGACAAGCACAACCAAAATGAATTTTTGAGAAAGTATTGTATCATTTTTAAAAAATAATCAACTTTCTATCAGTCCAAAGTGGTTTTTACCCCACTGTGAACTACAGAAAGTTTCTGAATAACTTCAGCTCTAATCAAGGGATCAATTGTTGGATATGCACTGATTTTTGTTTAGCTGCTGACTCCTTGCCATCTGTTAGTGATACCAAGTTCTCCAGCTTTTCTTAGCCAACTGCACTGGAAAAATTGCTCACACTATAGAAAATTCAGTGAACACTAAGGAGGTAGCTCCATTTAGAAACGTCTGGTACCTTTTTTTTAACAGATCCATCTCCTTGTATGGGGATGCTAATGGAAACAAGAGACGGAGGCTAAAATAGTATTAGGTACAGGATTATACACTCAGCTAAAACAGGCAATGATTTGATATTTTTGGATCTTGTCCATACCTTACTTGCACAAATCAAGGGACTGCTTCTGAAGAAACAGTGAAAGCAAAAGTTAACGTTTACTCCTAATGTCAGCAATGTATATCAGCTGCAGTCATTTGTACCACAATGGGTAGGAAGTCATTGTCACCATCTCGCTAATGTTTACTGTCTTCTCCTCAACGATATAAATGACAACCCTAAAAGTGAGATACACGAGGTGTGTGGCTTTGTTTTCTAAAAGCCTTATCTTGCTTTTGCCAAACATGTATTTCCTACTGAATCTGACTGATTAAATTCTAAGGCAGCATTCAGTCATGCTAGAGGTCTGTCAGATTAGACCTGCACCAGCTAATCAGTGTTCTTGTTTGAAAACTAATTTACAGTTCTTGAGAAACCTAAGCCACATCACCTAGCAGTCCTACTTCCAATAAAGCACGTTTTTTTTGCAAGAGGTAAAAGACACCTCACCAGAAAGACACCGGCCTCAGTAAAATTGTCAGTCTCCAAATTGCAGCAACTCTCCAAGGCAACTGAGGAAGGAGTGAAAGCATAGATACACCAGATGAAATGATTTGCCACTTACTGGAAAAACAGGCTGTAAAACCAATCCTCCTCTCTTGGTTCAATTCCACTCCTTCAGCACAGTTTAAATATAATCTAATCTAAATGTGCCCTTTCCAGAGCAACCGTTCTTATAGAGAGATTTACATCAGCTTGATTTAAAGTATCCATCTGCAGGCCAAGCACCATGAGAAGCTTTTAAATACAACATTAATATAAAAGATGACAAATAAAAATGGTTCAGATATAAATAAATCCACAAAGTACTATGAGTAAATTGCAAAGCTATATAGGTCTATGGTGTGTAATGAGATAATTTTGGAATTGAGAGCATGAGAAACACAGAGCCCTTACGGGAACAAGGCTAACTAAGAGATAGCTTTGGTCTCTGCTTCTGGTCCTCAGACCCCTTCTCCAGGCATGGATGATGTGGGATGCCTGGTTGTGATGGGAAATCTGTGTGCAATTTGTTAAATTTTAAGGAGAAAAAGCTCTCATTAAGTGAACTGGATAACACCAAATACATCTACCCAGGACCTCTAGTACAGAAATGCTAGTGCATTAAACACAGCATGATCTTCAGGGAGCATTATCAGCCTGAACCCTGCATGTGTACAAAATCTGTAACACTTTAATTATCATGAACTATACCAATATTATTCTCCTAGCATGAATGCAGTTACACGAGACTAAAGATACTAATTCTTGTATAACAATATTGGTGCTACAAGCGAGGAAATATGAGATAGCATAAAACCCATTCTGTAAATGGTTTCACAGGAAAAGCAGATGGAGGTATCGGGACTTTGGGCTTTAAACTTCATCTTCCAGGGAATTCACAGTCATTCCCCTGACACATCTCTGGATCAGACAGGAATTGCCTGGGTGATTTTTTGAACCTTCTTTTGAGAGACTGCCCATGCTCAGATAATGATCTGAGCATGTACACAAGCCACCTTCTGTCTTGGAGTCATGCAGCCATGTAAATCTGGCAATGAATTGTGGAATAATTTGGAGGTTACTGGGCTCGGCCTCCTACCCAAAGCAGGGCAAACTTTGAAGTTAGAGCCAGTATGAGCCAAGAGGTGACATCAGCTTGAGCTTAGCACCGTGTAATGCAAGATTAACTGGAACCAGTGCATGTCTGGCAGGTTTCAGGCATTGTTGAGGCAGGCACATCGTTGTCTGCACCTCACTGTGATGATCTGCTGGCTGTTTGATAAGAATACACTGGAGGGGCTTGCAATTTTCTGCTCTGAGTCTAAACAGGGAAAGATTTTGGCATTGTCAAAAAAAAACCCCAAAACCAAAAACAACAACAACAACAAAAAAACCAACCAACCAAACAAAAAAACCAACCAACCAACCAAACAAAAAAAACAACACCCAAAAAAAAAACCAAACCAAACCAAAACCAAAACCAAAACCAAAACAAAAACAAAAACAAAAAAAACCACCAAAAAACCCCACCAAAACTCCAAAACAACAACAAAAAAGCAGGGGGACAGAAAAGGCACTTTTAACACAAGGAGAATGTTCTAAGGCAGGAGAGACTAATGACATAACAAATGACCAATTTGGAAAGTGACTTTGACAGCTGTCATTAGATCCTGTGACATGATGGCATAAAAAAAAATTTTGAAAGATGTAATTAAAAGGTTAAATGCTGCAAAACTGCTAGGAACCAAAGAAGGAAAGATACTGGAAACTTGTCATGATTAGAAGAGTGATAAACACCACCTAGTTTTTCAGCAGAAACATGGAAGCAGGAAAACCCTTCAAACAAGATGAAAATCCCAATAAAATGAAACTGCAACACTGGGAAGGGTGTTGTACTTTGTAGGGATGTGCAAGGTCCTCTGCTGCCTGTATCAGGCAGAGTAAAGGAAGAAAATGAGCTAGAGGTAAGGAAAAAGCTAGGTAAACTCAGAAAATACCTGCAATAACCTCACTGTAAGACAAGAAATTAATAAATGGCAAAAGCTGCTCCTCACAGCCCCCAGAGATGTCTTTGCGATCGCAGTCTGGAGCATGCTGAAGCATTGTATTGCAGCAAGGAAAATAACTAAACACATCAGGGTGCAATGTCAAGGTGTACTGTTAAACATGCACTTGGGTGATTGCTCTAAGAGAAACACTAATGTTAAACAAGGACATCTCACTTCTTTTGCCTGACATCAATGTGGGCCATGCTCTCGGAAAACCCGTCGATGGTTTCAGCAGTCGGCAGCACCTGGCTCAACTTTCATGCAAAGAAAGGTCTGGACTTTGTTGGCATTATGATTCGTTGCAGGTGCACAGCTTGAAAGGCAAGCAGCAGCAAAGGAAAGGAGATGAAATCTAGCTGTGAAAACTTGCATATAATAAGACTCTCAGCTCCTTTGAACCCCATCTGCACATCAGGGCACACAAACACAAATCAATCCTCATGTCTTGACAGTGGCGTACAAGGTAGTGGGGTAAAAACCTATGAGCCAAGGGTAGCAGCTGCTTCTTCAAGATTAACAAGATTTGTTCATTGAAGATCTACAGTCCTCCAAGGCCAACTTGCAGGCCTTCATTGCCAGGTATTTTTATGTTCACATCTGCATGTAAAAGCTGGAAATATCTTAAGAGCCAGGACAAATGTGTAAGGGCTCTACCCAGACCACCTGTAAATGAGTCCTCCCAGTGAGTAGTGTTTCACATTGTGATGAGGATGGCAGGTGATTCAGGCTTATCAGGAAAGCTGCCACATAAGAAGTCAGTGTCTGGCAGTCCCATGGAGCATGCATTCTGAATGCTGTCCTAGATGTTTTCAAAGCTAGGCCCTGAGCAGAATTCTAGCAGGTAACACTCTTTCATAAGGATAATGGAATTTAATAACCTGAAGGGAGTGTAAAGAGCACCGTGTAACCAGTAGAGAGAGCAGAGCTGGGCTCGTTCCCTATACATATTGGATAGATTGGAAAAGGTTCAGATACAGAAAAGAGCAGTGAATGAATCACAAGAGATAAATCCCACTAGGGTCAATACAAATGTTGCAGCCCATTAATTCCAGCATAAAGTTCAGAGATAAAATTGGTTGTTGTGTCTTTATCCAAGTCCACTTAAAATAATACAAGTGATTGGGTGGGCAATCAACCACCATAAAGGTAAGTAGAGCTTACAGCAGTAACTCCTCCTGAGCAGCAGCTTTGTTCCTAAATTACTGTGTAATGGTTGCAGGCCCACAGAGAATGGTGCCAGCAGCTGGGGAACTGCTGAGAGGCTTTGCACAGGGAAGTGACTGAAGTGGGAAGACTTAAAACAGGGAAGAAGGAAATAACATAAAAGGTTCCCTTACAGATGGGACAGTTCTTTCTGCACAAGTGTTTGGAGAAGGGATGCAGTTGCTAAATAGTTGCTGGAATTTTGTCTTCAGCTCTAAGAGATGCTGTTTCTACTTCTTAACCCAGCCTCTGTGTGCTCCTCTCTTCCTGGCTGTGTCACTACAAGTCATTGTGTGAAGCTGGCTGAGAATGTGGGCCATGGGCTCCAGGCAGTATAACCTATCACTTCCCAGCCTACACAGGGCAGCTTAAAAAGTCTTGTTTCTTAGGATCATCTTGACGTGCACAATACTGCTGTTCCAGATAGCACATTTTGATCCCAAACCACCAGAGTTACACTTCCAGGAAACAACATCCCAAAAGGAAGCCAGGGAAGAGCTGGAAATTAAATGGTCTCCAGATAGGAGATTAAGTTCCAGAGCAGATTTTAAGAAATACTGCAAAATACTCTTTTCTGAAAAAGCCTTTCTAGTGCAAAGTACTTCTGGTACTCTCTAGTGCAAAATAGCTTTTCAATCCCTTTTTATTCACACCTCTCCCCCATCAAAACTGATGAAATAGCCTACTCAAAGTAATGACTCTCACAAAAGACACTAAGCAGAGACTCCATGAAATCCACTGTTTTTGATATTAGTATTTTGTATGAAGGCATTTCAGTGGTGCTACCATGAAGGGCAATGAATGACATTTGACAGTATTGAGAGGAAACAGAACCAACACGTTTGCATTCCCTGCCCCCCTTTGTTTTATGTTGCAATGTGAACTCTGTAACAAAAATACATCAGACAAGCTGTTCAGTAAAAAAGCAGATAGATTGACCTTACTGCTCATTTCAAGATGCATCCTGTAAGCAAGGCAGAGTCTCTTTCCTGCAGAAATAAAATGGACTAGAATTTACCTCTAGCAATAACATGAAATAGAATATGCTTAAAGAAAATAAGATGGCATGATTTGCTTATATTTATAAGCTTCACTTATTCGTGTATATTTGTTAAAATCCACTGAAAGAAAGACTAGAGGTCTTAAGGTACAGACAATTTTGATTGGAAGGCCCTAGAATTATTTTGTGTCTGCTATGAGGAGAAAACACAGCTGTATCCTCTGCTGCATATGAGCCCGTGTGGACTGATGAGATGCTGACACTGGCAAACATCCAGCAGATAACCCATGGGTGGCTCCTTCCCTTAGCACCAAGGATGGCTGTAAAGCCTTTACCACTCAAACCCCTTTGTGTAAATGGCACAGGCCAATAGCACCAGGACAAAATCCTCCAGCCTCCTCTACCCAGGAGAGAAAGACAGAAAAAAATTCTGCTGGGATATATTAACAGTGAAGAGCATCCACAGCACATCCTCTTGTGTGAAAAAGGTGAGCAGCTTACAGGGATAGCTATTTTAAGTGCTTTATTTACAGTGAGGGCTTTATGAGAACTATATCATACTTATACTGTCATGAAAAATATACTTAAGGCTCCCTCAAATCTTTGAACAAAGATTTGAGCTGTATTATTCTCAGCTGCTGGCAGAAAGGCTTCTGGAGAAATCCTGCAGCAGATCCCAGACAAGCCAGGTGACAGCTGATGGGAGACTGCCATGGGGAGCACAGGAAAGAATTATTTATATTGAAGCAGCTGCAAAGCTTTTCTTCTGCAGATCCCAAAGTACCTTAAAAAGTTACAGCCTTTCACAGAGAAGAGAAAACCAGAGATACAGAGATAGAAAGGGTCACTTAGTGGGCCATAAAATGTGACAGGGAGCTCCCCTGATCCCAGTGTCTGTCCTTTCCTTCCTTTACACTGAGTAGGCACTGGAATCATCATCTGTGAGGTAGTTGCCATGTTTCAGGAGATGAGTATAGCTACAGACATGATAAAGTGAGCCACTTACACAGAACATGAGCATTAAGGTAGTTGCAGAGCCAGTTAGGAGAATAAAGTGGTGCAGGTCAGCCAGAACTTTCCTACAGTGTTAGATGGTTAAGAACTGCAGTTCTTGTTACACAACAACTGATTCCTTGGGTTTTAACATTAAACAAAAAAAAAAAGATAACCTGTTGAAATAGCACCAGCATGAGATGAAAGAGAAATATCCACAAAGAAAACAAGAAGAATCTTCAAAGCCCTTCATTGATTCCCTCACGCTAAAATCATCATATCCTGAGGCATCACTCCATATGTCCATCTATTTTGTGTTTCGGTACCACAACCACCACAGTGTCTTCAAGTATAATTGGCTGATACTGAAATTGCTTATGCTTCAGCCATCCCATGAAGGTCTCAGAGGCTGGCACACATCCCAGCACACTACTGACTCTAACACAAGACGTCAGCATCTCAGTGCAAGGATTCTTCTCACTGTCAGTATTTCAGAACATTCACCAGCAATGTTGCCCACACAGAAAACAGTCAACGCTTGGCCTTGGCTGTCTGGGGCAATGGAGCTGTGATGAGCTGCAAGACCGGGAGGCTTAATTTGGTCTGGTTCAAATAACAGGAGGTGAAAGAGTCCCACACACTTCAGATCATCACTAGGAAATTAACAGATCCTTCAAGAGACCCTTTAAAGGTTAATCTATGATGATCAAATAGTAACTTCCATTCAAATATCCTAAAATAGAGGAGAGGGATTAGAAAAGACTGTGTGAAATCCACATGATTAGCAAAAAACCACTGTGTGATATCTGAAATTTTCATTATTTCACAGTGTAATTGCATCCCTGTTGGACTTGGACACAAGGAAAGCAGACAGCTCTGGTAATTGCTGCATTTTGAGCAGACGGCACATACAATCTGTAGGAAATTTGTTTACTTCTCCAGGGCCCCAGAGAGTTAAGAAAACAGTTTTGTAATATCAGAAATAACTTCCTGCTGTTTGTCAAACATTGGGAGAAATATGCCTGTGTGATAAGTCAATGTTTGACACACATCCAAGGGAGCAATGTCAACCTTGGTACGACTCTCATAGCTCAATACAAGAAGTGTTACTATCCAAGGAGAGTCTCAGTTGACGGGTTTAAGAGCAGTGTAATTTTCTTACCACTTCCAGGAACCTCCTAATGATAGAGTTGTGTCTGCAGAGTGAATTTCTTGGGAAATTCAAGTGATAGCAAAGTGTTTGGGCTAGCAGAAAGTGATATAAGTCTGGGATGAAAGAAAGGAAATACCACATCATTCTCTTGTGTAAAGTCTAGTGAAAAAACAATCTACTCTAACATTCAGACCCCAGCTTTTTCTCTGGGGTTCTGGGTGCTGTATCAGTGCTTACCTTGTCATGGTTTCACTAGGTGTAGCTGGAAAATAGATGGGAGTCACTGTGTTGTTGAAACCAACATAGATATACCAATTTTAACCAGAGCCTTGGGCTTTATGAAGACCATTCCCAGCCCTGGAGCGTGTACATCCTCTTGTGACTGCACAGAACCATGACCGGCATATCACTGGGTCCCTGCCATAAGTTAACTTCATATAAAAAGAAGAACAGGGACTTTAGGCTTCCCTTAAGAATTAATAATGTGGTAGTAAACAGAATGAGATGCAGATGGTGCCAAGTGCTGGACCGCATCATTGACAGGGTGACACTGAATGACACGGATAGAGGAAATAGTATCTATACTGTATTGACATAGGGTGATTGCTGGCCTGTTGAAGTCATTGACAATGTTCTTGATATTAAAGGGTGGGGCAGAGAAGAAGAATTTGTTCTCTATTTTTGCATATCCTAGGTGCCCATGGACTCATCAAATTTATAACCTTGATCTAAGGACAAAGTTGAAAGAGCCTCATAAGCCTAAATTGCATTGCATGGCAAATCAAATTCACTGCATTTGTAAATGTGACTGCCTGACTGCTGCCTTGTCACATTTCACACAAAACCTGCACTGTGTAGAGGTAGAGCACCCCAAAGTCTCGTGCTAAAAAAGCTGATACAGTGTTTGTACTGTGGAATTTAGCAGACACGGAGCTCAACTCTCGTAAATTACAGAACCCATCAAAGAGAGCTTCTGAGAAAAATACATCCCCTTAGCAGGGTCTCCGCACCAGTAGATCAAAGTGCACACTGGTGTGGCTGTGCAGTGTGCAGGCACTGTCACTGGTGTGCTACGAAACAGATTGGCTTGCTTGTTGACTTGTAGGGCTCTGAGACTTGCATCACATGTAAAACTCTTGACAAAGAGTTTGGGGATTTTTAGTAAATGGATATCTAATGTTAGGCTACCATTTAGGAACCTAACTGGATATCCTGACCTTGCAGAACATAAAAAGCTCCACAACACCCAAGGAGTCCAAGTGAAAGTATTTTTCAAAGATACAAATTAATTTTATCAGCCATCAAAAAAACTAGTTTAAAAATGTTTCCAGGAACTTCATGTGCCCTGGAATACCCACTAGCCACCAGTATTTTTGATGTTATAAAAATGCTTTCTATTTGGATTTTTTTTTCCTATGGCTCCATTTCCTAGTGAAAGATACATACACACAAAAAGAGACCCAACAGGAGGAAACAGCAGTAAGTTCTTATACCTGAAATGATGTCAAATATACAACATCAAGCTTGAAGATGTCAATCTTAGGTCACTTCTAAAACCAGTGATTTCCAACAAAGGTTTGATTTTAAAGGAACATCACATCTAAGAGATTATGAAAGCAACAGTTGTTCATTTGGTGGAAGCAGAAGCTACCCAATCTCAGCTAGCCTCTCTCAGCAACTTAATGTAGGATTTGTTATAAAAATCCTACTTTGCTGACAGAGAAAAGGTAACTGCTGTAAAAGGATGAATAGTTACCTTTTATTTTCAGGTTCACTGGGTACATGATCTGCTCTGACTGTCCTCTTTCATTCTTCCTGGAGTGATGGCTGGAATGTTCTGCTGTGAACAAAAAGCAGAAAAGGGATCATAGGGATCGGGTGAATCTGAGGTCACAGATGATGTTACATAACCAGGAATGGCTGATACTGCACCAGTCAACTTCTCATGAACTCAAGGTGATGGTATCAGCATGAATATTTTATCCCCTTCTGATTTTGCTTTGATCCCTGGGCGGTGCCCAGCAAACTGGATCAGGGATCCCTTCCCTCTGTCTTCTTGGATTCAATGGGCCCTTCCACCACCCCCAACTCTGAACACCCACAGTCTCTCACTGGTGTACCTTCTTAACCCAGCTGGGAATTAGGAAAATCCTGCTGTCCTGTTCTTAAAATGGGGCACAGAGGAACAGCCAGACCATTGCACAAATCCTTAGTTGTGTTTTCAGGTCCTCTTCAGCATCTTTTCCTCTTGTCTCTAAGGTTTTGGCTCTGAGTCAGGCACTTAGGTAGCTCTTTGACTTTTGGCATAAATGACTTCTTTGATGCCATACACCAGAAACATGGGGAGCCTGGATCTGACACTATTATTCTTGGGCCAATTTAAAAGAAAAAAATGAAAAATCACCCCTTTGATATTATGTGCCTCACAAAGTCCTAGTAGTCTAACCAGAAAGCAGGGTTTTCTTGCAAGATGGCATGCTAACTTAAAAAAGATTTGTAAGAATCTAAGAAGAGAGAGGTTAAAATGCAGAATAAGTAAAACTTTGACTAAAAAGAAGCATGTAGTGTGGTATTAAAAAAAAATCTCAGCATCAGCTTAACACTGCTTTCAAATTTGTCAAAGGCAGAGGAACTGAAATAATTTTAGCCATTATTCCCCATTAGCAAAAAAGGCCCACTTTTACACTGAATTAGTTATCCAACTTGAATCAGGCACATTGAGCATACATTTTACCTAATCTTTACTTATATGATCCTGTGTCTGTATTCCATGGAGGCTCTGCTTCCCTCAGTCCAAAAGGCAAAGATGCAAAGGAACTTACTCTGACTCATCAGATCGGATGAGTCCTATTAGTTCCAAGTGAAGAGCACAGAATTAATCCAAGTGCCTTTCTCAAGGAAAAGAGCTTTGCCAGAAAGAATGCTGGGAACAAACAATGCTCAGGAGAAAATTGAGCCTGGACTGAGCAGGAATATTATCAAGTTAATAAGAAAAGCAAACAGAGAGGTTTGGTGGAGAGAGGAAAATGAATTTATGCATTACCTTGCCCCATCACTGTGGGATTTGTCCATTTGCGGGCACTCAGACCACAGTTCTCCTCCCCTCAAAGTCAGTTGTAAACCCTCCCCTTGGTACACTGGTGCAGAGTCTGGACCTGCATAGCAATTTATGCCTTGAAATGTACGAGTTAATTAATCTGTCCAGTCTTGCTGAGGCCAGAGAACTCTACATGGCCCAAAGACTCTCTCTGACGATAGGGAAACTGAAAAAGGGGACTGACTTTCTCTGAGTCACAAAGTACGTCCTTGGCAGAAGCGGGAGGCATTTAGAAAACTGTAGGGTGCAGAAATTCCAGTTCTGAGCTCAGCCCACGCATAAGCAGATCGCAATTTTTAAAGTCTGCTGCCAGTCACACTGATGGAAGAGTACTCAGGCCCGATGGCTTTGTGTCCTGGCAGTTTCTCTGGAAAGACATGGTTCTCCCCTACCTATGCCACCATACCTGGTAGTACAAGAACAGTTTCAGGGTAATGGTGAGATTCACAGACAAGGCTGGCAGCCCTCCAACTAAGGAGAGAAAAAAATAAATGTGAAGCAGAAGCTAACACACCAAGTTGCCATAGCTTCCCAAGTGCAGACAGTGCAAGAAACTCTTCTATGTTTGCGAATCAGACAGCAGATATCTGTTTATACATCCTGACAGATACATCCAAAATAGACACAGAAAAAAATATTCTCTTTTCCAAAATATGATGCAATGTCAGTCAGCTGTGCAGGTATAATTTATTTTATACATACTTGGGACTAAACTCAGCCCAGTTGCATGTCAACATAGATTCAGTATCTGTCATGAAGGGTTTTCCTAGAACTAAAAGGATGAGAGCAACCTGTTTCATCCCAGTCTGAATTTGTTCATCAGTGAGATACAGGGATCTTCACTGGAAACTCTGCACTGGAAAGGGCAACTGGAACATGTTGTCAGCTAGGACATCAGTGACACCACTGAAAAGCAATCGTTTGGCAACACGTGAGCTCATAGGTGCCAGAAGAGCTATCGACTGCCACTGTATTTAGAATAGGAAATAACTGTGGTAGGGTTTGTTTGTATTTTTTAATAGTAGCAAGCATAGATAATTAAACCCATAGAAAACAGCAGAAAATACTCCTCGCTCTAATACCTTTCCCTCTTCCCAGATAGCACTGTACAATTTAGATGATGCCATTAAATCTTTGCTTGCACACAGCAAGCCTTACACAACAGCCCAAACAAAAACAGGGACACACTGAGAAAGGGACTTCATTCACCATCAGTTATTATTCCATTTGACTGAACGTCAGCCACATGCCTGTCAACCTCATCCCTCTGGTGTGTGTGCACTAAGAAACAGCAAAATATTCTTAGTCTTCTCTGAAGTGGCCCACCCTAGCCACAGAAACTTGTAGGGCAGTAACAGCACAGACAACAGGAGAAAGAATCCCTTTTGTTGCAGCTTTCTCAAGATTGGAGTGATTTATGAGTTGTTTCAGTAGATGGAGCCATTGCAGTACACACCATGAATTGCTAACTAGGCCAATTCAATCTGTTCAAAGGAAAAAAAAAAACCTGTCTGCTGTGAGGATATTTTCTAAAGAATCCCTGGCTATATCCAGACAAATGTGTGTCATCCAGGCAACTACATGCTCTTTTAGCAAATGGATTGGCTTTCCCTGAATCTGCTAGGATTGAGTTTTAGATCTATAGGATCAGTAGTAATCATACATTACTAACACAACCTAAGCTTACGGTTTTTAACATGATTTGAAAGCTGGCAGGTCCACAAATCATGCCCACTCAGTAATTCTGCCACATAAAGACCAGTCTTTGCCATGATAATCAGCCCCTTACTGGTGCCAAACCCCATTTTTTTTACAGGTCAGATGTTACTACCATGGAAATGACCTAGAGCTGCAATTGCTAAACGGTTATGTTGCAGGGTACACCTGGCTGATGGAGTGAGGCTTTCAGAATATTGACACGTACATATATTGACAAAAGTAATAAAAATAAGAATACAATAATTTGAGTTCCCAGAAATGCATTAATTTATGAACATGACTCTAACAGTTCTAAGAAGATAACTATGAACATAAATTTAGGCATAAAACAGCAAGCAACTGGTACAAGTAGAATTTGAGACAAATGGATTAATAATCTCCTGCTCAAGCATCTAATTAAGAAGCTGCATTCATCAAAGGCTTCTGTTGACATTATACAGGGAGATCAGGATGTATGCAAATTCACTACTGTTTTTCCTGATGGAGGCTACACACATATACAAGGGGCAGAGGTTATTAACTTAATATAGAAAGACAGATGCCTTAAAGAATTGCCTCCTTATGCTTTTCATGCTGCATAAGACCCTCTCATAAGCTACACAAGAGTAACTAAGCAAGTCTGCCCCATATACTTTCAAATGCTTCATAAATTTGAGTGTTGAGAAAAGCTGTAACAGCAGCTCTTCTACAGTGACAATCACAACCCTTCTGGGACATGTTGTCACTGTACTGCTGGACTGACAGTAAATCAGGGTAATGCTTCTAGCCCAAAACAGATCTCTCACCTGGAGTTATGGCCTTCACTCTACAGAACATCACAGCAGGGAATGTTATACTGAAGGCAAGTTAAGAGGCTGCCACACCAAGCCCATGCTTTCAGCACCACAAACCTATGAAGGACATGAATGGTATGTTATTACATTATCCAGGGACAGCTTGACCTTACAAGTAACATGCCATAAATCAAGGGGAACTTGGTGGAATCGGGAGCTCACAGAAAGTCTGGAGAGAGATAAAAGTCAGGCATGCAACGAACTTCTGCTATGCACTTCCACTAAAGGCTGGAGGTCTACCTTCCAATATATCATTCAGTCCCAGGCTCCAAATCAAAGCCTTCTCATTGCACTAACTCCTGTGGTAGTTTTGGATTGAAGCAGCTATTGAAATTGAGGCCACAAAACCATTCTCATTTGGGAATAAATCTAAATTTAGATGCTAATCTTCAAATGAACATATGAAGGTGATCTACCTCACTTCATTACTAATGTTCCATACAAATATATGATATCTCAAAGGCATTTTGTTTCCCTCGGTGTATATGTGGCAAAGATTTGGATTGAAGTGATGGATTCTGCTAGAAATACCCATCATTAGAGAGAGCAAGCACAATTAATAAGGAATCAGTCCACCCACCTTTTAAAAATCTCTTTCTATAAAAACTGCAGGAAGCACAAGCAAAAGCAAAAGGGAAGCTGAAAAGAAGGAAATAATAAAATAACAATAAATAACTGTGTTATACACTGGTGTGAGTACACCACTGGTATGTATGCTCAGCAGCTGGGCAAGGCTGAACTTGCTGCAAAATGGCAGCCAGACTTCTTTGGGGATCATCAATCAGGCTCTTGCAAGTTGGGAGTTGAATTTATGGAGCTGAAGCTTCTGAGCCCAGGGGCTCATAAAAGGTTACCTAGAATGGACACAGTGAAAGGATGAGACAGCAAATAAAGATGAAGCATATTCCTGGCCAGCTGCTCAGCCATCCTCCCGGGGAGGCCAGACCTCTCCTGTAAGGACCCTTGTGTGTATGAGGTGGCTTGCAATGGCAAGAGATGAAAAAGGTGGACAGAGACTCTATATGAGTGCACAGTTTTAAACTGCTCCTGTAGGGCTGTCTGTGTAGTCCAGGAGTGGCTCTTTAAACCTTTTTTGCACCAGCCTCCTGAATTAGGGAAGGGAATCGATACCAGCTCTCTGACATCTCAGGATGTCTCATGGGTTTCCATGAGACATTAACTCTGAAATGCCAATTTAAATCCCATGCTCTTAAGCTTGTCATTCCTAACCAGCTTTGCAGAAATAGTTAAATGTTTTGGTGTGGACAATCAGAGCAAACCGTGATGCCGGCATTGCCTCCTTAACTAATTATTCAGAAAAAAAAAATGAATTCAAAGGAAAATTTAAAAGTACAGGAACATTCTGCCATAAAAATGTAACCTCATACAGGGAAACAAGATAACCAATATTTATCTGGAACAGGAGCTAAGTGTCTATTTTCTAATGCTTGTGATGACCTCAGCCAGCAGACAAACACCTACCCAGACTCTTGCTCATTTCCCTCTTCTATGGGATGGGGAGAAAATAGAGGGAAGGTGAAAAGACTCATGGATTAAGCTTAATAGGGAAAGCAAAAGCAAGGAGAGGAATTCATTCACTACTTCCCATCGGCAGGCAGGTGTCCAATCACTGCCTGGGAAGCAGGGTCTCAACATGCTTAATCATTGCTTGGGAAGACAAACACCATGACCACGACCATATCCCCTTCCACCTCCTTTCCCTGAGCTTTTACTGATCCCTTTGTTTGGCTCTTCCAGACATGTCCTTTCCCCATCTCTTGCCCACCCCCAGCCTACTCACTGGAGGAGGGAGCAGAAAAATCCTTGCCACTGTGCAAGCACTATTCAGCGATAGCCAGAACGATGGTGCAGGATCAGCACTGTTGTAGCCACAAATGCCAAGCAGAGCACCATGTGGGCTGCTATAAATTTAACTCCATCCCAGCTAGACCCAGTACAATGCTCCCTAGTAAAATTATTTGTAAAGTTTAAAGCCAAAGTAGTCTTGAATGCAAAGGATGTTCTAAACAGCCTGCTGTGATTTTAAGCAATTGCATTAGACCTTTATCTTCAAGGCTTGACTCATGCATTTCACGTATCAACATTTCAGATATGCAAACCATCTCTGTGTTTCCACCCTTTGTGGAAAAGGGGCAACAAAGTGCTGTATGCACCAGGAAGTTCCCAGATGCATCCCAGTTCACCAGCCATTCTGACATTGGCCCAAACTGTCTCTGCTGAGACACATCAGCAAGTCTCACCTGGTTGAGATTTTCATCTTCTTCCCTTGTTTCTGTTTTGAACAAAATTTTCTACCATGTGAACAAAGCTCATCCACACAGGAAACCAAAAAGCTGTAGCTACAGAGCTATGAAGTCCCTCTTTAGTACCTCATGTCCCATTGAAAATTGCTTCTTAACAGGGCTGAGCATCTAAGAATTGTTGCAGAGCTGAGCCTTGGTCTGTGGAATGAGCTCATTAATAACCACAAATCCCATCATGTTTCACCTAAAGTAGACTATTGTCCAGCCTGACTTCTCTGCTATAAAACCATGAAGTGTGGGCATTTAGAAATGAGGCAGAGAAGAAACTCTGTGCTCTATACAGGTCTCAGCAAGGACATAAGGGAAAGGCTAAAATGTATACAAAGCATTACTTAATGGAGAGGCTCCAGAATGGAGACCATTAGACGAAAGAGAAGCAAAGCATTTGCATTGAAGCACTAATCGAAGGTTTCAATCTCTTTAAAGGCTGATACCTGTAATACTGAAAGATGCTATCAACATCAACAAAAAAATCCCCACTGTTGAACAGATATAATTGCACTTTCTGTTGTGGATTTACATCTATTTATGCCATGGAGATATTTGGTCCTGAAATTCTGTGAGGAGGAGATATTTGCAAGTAAGGTCTAAAACCATCATTCATCTCAATGAGATTACTCTGGGTTTGCCAAAACTTCCCCACTGAAAGTCCTTCCCTGTTATTTTACTAGCTGTGTTTGTAAATAGAGGGGAAAAAAAATCCCCATCTGGATTTGTGGGAAAAAGCCTACCACTGAGTACAAGCCACAAAGCTCAGCAAAAATACCCTTTTCTTTTAAAATATCTCATGGGGTTTTGTCACTTCTGAATATAAGGTTCCTGGATATTAGCTGATGACACTTGCACACTGCTGATTTACCAGCAATGAGATACATCACTGGCCACTTACAGGAGTGTTTCATGGAAAACAAAATAAACTTCATAAGATCAAAGAGTAGTCCATGCCTGAAAGAGAGAAAAGCTGTCAGATTTCAGGATATACTGTGACAAGATGTTCTTAGACCTACATAGCCACTCGACTGTCAGACAGCGCATGCTGTCTGTCATGTCTCTTCTTTGCATTCACCCCCACTGTGAATCACTGCATTTTTTCCAGATGGGATGTTCGAAACAAACTGCATCATCCCCTTAATCCTTTGACTCCAAGGGTTAATATCTCAAACTCTCTCCAAATGCTTCACGAGCTCCCACCACTTGGGCTCAATTGTCTGGTCTGGCAAGTGACAGAGAGGGTGGATCCTGCAGGACTCCACAGGCATCCTTTCAGCAGCTCAGGAAATGCTGCTGTCAGCCCACTTATTAGATGGCCTCCTCCCATTCACAGCAGCTACCTCTCCATCTCCCAAAGATGCTAGGAATTCAAGCAAGAAACTCTGGGTTTGCTCTGCTCCTTATGGACCTCCTAGTTGTTGTTATACTAATAGTCTTTCCCACTGGGGCACAGAATTTTTGGTGTGCTAATTTTGACTATAATCACGTCTAGACAAGTGGTCTGTGTGGTGGGTGGGGAAATGGTTGACAAGCTGTACCCAGAGGGTGTAGTCAATAGTTCTTTCTCAAACTGGCAATCAGTTGCAAGTGGGGTCCCCCAAGGATCAATATTGGGCCCAATGCTGTTTAACATCTTCATAAGTGATTTGAAGGTTGGAATTAAGAGCACCCTGGTGAAGTTTGCAGATGACACCAAAATGAGTGGGGAAGTTGACACTCCAGAAGGGAGAGCTACATTCCAGGAAGACCTGGACAGGCTGGAGGAGTGGGCTAGCAGGAACCTTCTAAAGTTCAGCAAAGACAAGTCTAGGGTCTTGCACCTGGAAATAAATAACCCAGGAATGCATCTCAGACTGGGATCCAGCTGTCTGGAGAGCAGTCCTGTAGAAAGGGACCTGGGGGTCTTCGTGGAAAACAAACTCAACATCAGTGAACAGTGTGCTGCAGCAGCAAAGAAAGACAAGAAGATACTGGGTTGCACTAACAAGGTCATCACCAGCAGAGATGAAAAAGTCATTATCCCACTCTGCTCAGTACTGGTCAGACCACACCTTCACTACTGTGTTCAGTTTTAGTCTCTGCTATACGAAAAAGATGTGGACAAGCTGGAGAGGGTCCAAAGAAGGGTCACAAAGGAGTCTCAGAGGACTGGAAGACCTGTCATATGAAGAAAGGCTGAGAAAACTGTGTTTATTCAGCCTTGAGAAGTGAAGGCTTACAGGAGACCTTATTACCATGTACCAGTACATAGAAGGTGGCTACCAAGATGGAGACTCCCTTTTTACAAGGAGTCACATGGAAAAGACAAGGGGTACAAGTAACTCCTGGGGAGGTTCTGACTGGACTGCAGAAGAAAATTTTTCACCATGAACACAAATAGACATTGGAATAATCTCCCAAGGGAAGTGGTAGATTACTCTACACCGGGCAGTTTAAAGACTCAGCTTCACAGGGTACTGGGCCATCTTGTTTAAACTATATATATAGTTTATCTTAAAAGGTTTTACTAGATGATCCTTGAAGTCCCTTCCAACCTGGTATTCTATGACTCACATTATATTAGACAATTTCTTGGTATGTATTCAGTGTAATCTGACATCTCTACAGGATTTTTTTACATTGAAGGATGAAAAAAGCCTTTTCACAAGCTACAAACAAGACTCTCTACTTTTCAACGTGATGCAGTGTGCTGCAGCAAGGTGCTGTTAGACTGCACTTACTGCATGTGAACAAAGAAGAAACAATTCTATCCTATGCTAGCAAGCCTCAAAAATGTGAGATAGACTGACCAGATGTCCAGAAATGAAAAGCTGCAGCCAAGAGACAATCAGATTTAAGGTATTCAGAGGTTCTGCTGGCCAAAGACAGCAAGCCATGTGCCAAAAGGAGCATTCACACTGTGACAAGCAAAGGGAGATTCTGTTTCTAAGAACCTTGGAATATCACCATTCTGCAATTTGAATGCTGACAGATGACGGGCTGGAGTAATGCAGGTAATGCTGACACCATGGTTCAAAGAGCACAAGCTGTCATTGATGCTTTCTTGCAGAGAGACCTTTGCCTAGAAGCTGGAAGCCAGAAGACCCTTCCCATAGGATGCTTGGTTACCCTAAACCCCTTGACTTCTTCTGTGGCTGTTCTGTCTGCAAAATGGGACACAACTTTCCTCCCTTCCTCCCATGTGGAAAGAAATGATACTTTGAGATGTAAATATGAATGTGTTGCATCATTAATACGATTGCTGAATCTCTCACATTTGCATATATTTCACAGGAAAGTGATTCCCTCCTTGATTTAACTGATGACTTGTGCTGCTACACCTTTTCCTTCATAAAATATAAAGTTGTACTGGATGGGAAAATCTTACTCTTGGAGAGCAGTGTTTATTCAGATGATGTAGCACTTAACTCCCATGATAATCTTACTGAAGCCAATTGGTTTACTTGAATGATATGCCCATATTTGCACAACAAAGGGGTTGCAAAAGCTTGTATCAAAGATGCAGTATGGCACAAATAAGAACTCCCACTGCTGCAGGCATGTTAGCTGATTAGGAAATGCAGATTTGTTGAGTGAAAGTTCCAGAAGGGAAAGGAATGATCCAAGTAGCATTAGTAAAGCCCGGGGACATGAGCAAAGGACGTGTGCTACAATGCCTTAGCTTCTAGCAGCTGGACACCATGAAACAGAAAGCTCTGCTCTCAGAAATGTGCACTCAGATGCCTGAGTTTCACTTGTGCGCTCAGGATCCTTTGGCAAAGATTAGACAGTGAGATTCTGGCTCCAGTGAAGTCAGTTGTCTCATCTAGGGATCTCAAGACAGACAAAAACCCTGCCAGAATTTCTGATTAATGATAACAAATACAAGTAAGAAAAGCTAGTCATACTATAATCTTATGTGTTGAGATTCTATGTGAGATGGGACAAAGGTTCAATATCAGTCATAGATTGATAGAATCATAGAATTGTTTTGGTGGGAAGAGACCTTTAAATTCATTGAGTCCAACCATTACCCCAGCACTGCCAGGTCACCACTAACCCCTGTCCCTCAGCACCACATCTCCATGTCTTTGAAGCCCCTTCAGGGATGATGGGGACTCCACCACTGCCCTGGGCAGCCTGGGCCAGGCCTTGACAACACTTGCAGGGAAGAAATTGTTCCTCAGGTCCAACCTAAACCTCCCCTGGTGCAACTTCAGGAAGTTTCCTCTTGTCCTCTTGCTTGTTCCTTGGGAGAAGAGCCCGACCCCACCTGGCTCCAACCTCTTGTCAGGGAGTTTCTGAGAGCAAGAAGGTCTCCCCCGAGCCTCCTTTTCTCCAGGCTGGACAACCCCAGCCACTCCTCACAAGATTTGTGCTCTAAACCCTTCACCAGCTTAGTCCAATATGTGGAGCACGATGATTCCTCTCTCACTTTGACCTTAAAAAGTAAGGTAAGGAGAGGTGACAGGGTGTGCTTCCATCAACATCCTGCAGCTTTTTCAGTTGTCTTACTTCATGTATTTAACGTTATTTAAATACCCACAACAGCAGTATCAGCTGATTGTTACCACATCACATACACAAGCTGTCATGATGCATTTCAGCAACTGTAATACACAGACATCAGCCTGCTCTGATCAAATGAAAGTCCCTAGAAGAAGCAGGTAACATAATTTTGCTTCCCTGAATTATCTGAGATACTAAATTGGTTGAATTTTGTGGTATTCAAGATTTAAGAAGTACACAGATGGGATGTAACAGCTGTCCTGTGATTTCCAAGTTTCAATTCTTTCCCATACTTTCCATTTATCTACCACACCTGGAAGGAATTTGGGTTTTAACCATCACAGCTCAAACTTACTTCTGTAATATCTTGTTCTATTATTACTCAGTTTTTGGCACATGCCTTCACCTCCTGCCTCTTTTGCTCCACCACTGCCTTCTCTCAACATCTATTTCCCTTTCTTCCTGTTACACACTTGATTGATCCTTTCTTTATTCTGCTTATTCGGTGATTCTATTATTCTTTGTCTCTCTAAAGCTACAGGTCTGTTTCTCCTCTCAGACTACTTCTGCTAATGTCGCTCCATGTGACATAAATGGTTTTGATTTGACACAAATGCAGGAGGAGAAGAAAGTCTTGAAAGTCACAAAATCTCCAAGTACAAACAGGCTCAGTTTTAACCCTTTTTTTTTTTTTTTTTTTTTTTTTTTTTCCCTAGGAAGGTCTTGAAATCATAATTATGAATATATAGCATGGTTTTGGATGCTGGGCTTATTATGCATATTTTTATACAAAGATTCACACACAAGGTTCAAGAATAAGAACCTGTTGAGAAACTTTTTGAGGATGACAAGGCAAACATACTACAAAAAGGGGGGACATTATTTTGGCTGCTGAACCCATTCATCTCTAAAGTTGCCACAAAACAGTGAGTGCAAACATCTTTCCTTTTCTGTTCCTTACACATTGCCCAGCACCTCAGCCTTTCTGCACCTCTGTACCTTATTTCAGTATTGCATGCTACAGGCTGGGGCACCTTGGACTGCAGGGAAACAGTGCTTTTGGTCTTTTTACAGTTATCTTACTTCTGCACCCTAGAAAAAGAGCATGTTCTGTTTGCATAGTTCTCTCTTGCTCACAGTGCAAGCTTTCATATTTTGCATAGAGATTTGTTTCCTGAACCTGCTTAGGCAGGGAATATTTTTACTAATCCAAATCAGCAAATTATAATTTTATCCGAAATATCCTTTGGAATTTGCTCTGTAACTCACCTGGAAAATGTGTATGGACAGAAGGATTTCTTTTCCAAAGAAAAAGACTTAATCTCTCATTAAAAAAAAACATAAAACCAACACAGGACAATAGTTAATGTTACTAACTCTAATATAATGCCTTTTTTCTGTACCCTAGATAAAAATTCAGCATCTTCCTGGAAACGACCTCTTACATTCAATCTCTTTTTATGCATTTCCCCTACGGCTGCTGTCGAGATTTAATGTACCTGACTAACGGGAAAAGGGGACATTCTAAAATCAGCTGCATGTGCGCGCGTCACATTGGCAAACAGACGTGTATATTTCTTCTGTTCCCTCTGCTCCTGATTGCTGTCTAACAACAGCATCTAAATTTTTGCAAATCCAGAATTTCACAGGTCACAACCAACCTGCATTTCTTTGTTGGCTGGATTTTTGGAGTGCTATCTGCCCTAGTACCCAAGGCATATGTAAGTAATGGAATCACATCACCCTAAGGTCTCAGTCTCCACTGCCTGTGCTTTATTTTTCTTAGTATGAAATAAAATAGCATGGGATTTAATAAACTGGTGCAAATATGATTATTTTTGCATGGGTTTGACTTTGATCAAGAGATTAAAGTACCAGCATGCTAATTAATGAAGGCCATACAATATCAAATCACAATGGAACCAGCTTGAGCAAACAGCAGCATGAAGAATGCTGAAGTCATACAAATGAAAAGATAATTGAAGAGGCACTGGCTTAGGCCTTAGTCATGGACTGAAAATGTCATTAAACAAATCAACAACCCCCTTATAAATGTCATTATTTTCCAGGGACATTGTCAGGTCTCTGAGTTTCAACCTTGCTCAGTTGTTTCATTTTCTTCCTTAGCAGAATAAAGACTGAAATATTTACAAGATTGTTTACATATTATTTTATACATCTCTGCATATAAAGAGTAAAGTTTTCAGCACATACAGCTTAGGGAATAGCAAGGAGACTTTAAAGTGATGAAAGATGAACTAATTTTGAAACAACAAAACATTGAGAGAAAAAAAGCACAATGTCAGGTTCTAACACAAAGTAAAAATCAGATGAAAATGGGGGTAACCACTGTTCTTATGCTTATACAATCAAACCCAAAACTTACCACAGGGTATTTGATTCTGCCATCAAAATATGACTTAATTACTTATTTTACAGCACTAAATAAATTACTTTGGGAAGTAGCCTCACTTTGAAATCCATGTTATACACAGATCATTAATATCAACTTCTGCCTACTCTACACAATCACCTCTATGAGTCTGATTTTCTACTCTGCAAGATGACCCAAGTCCTTAATTGCTGAAAAGAAACATGGGAATAACGAACTACATAAGCAGCATTAGCTTGGCTTTTCATACGGCCAACTGGTAGGTTCAGGTGGATGTATTTAAGCTGCAGGACAATGCCTCCACCTAGCAGAACAGCAGTTCTGAGGGGTCAGAGATTGCAGTGGGCTGTTATTGCTGCTCTGCGTTTATTAGCCAGCAGCACTGGCTGTGATCAGAGCACACTCCTTTCAGGGAGCACTGCTGCGACTTCAACCTGGTGTGTGCATTTAGACAAGATATGCCTTGGAGATGCCCTTTTCACAGAGATCTGGCTGCTGGCGTGCTAGGAATGCCACGGCTGCAAGGAACTGCGTGAGGCCTGGTCCAAAAGCAAGGTAAAGCTGTTGCCATAGCTGCCCCTTGCTAGAGAGACTGGTGGTGGTAGACAACTGCTGGTGTGCTGCCAGCATGGGCAAGACAGCATGCCTCCTGTGGACAGAAGGTGGATGGAGGTGATTCTGCCCCTGTACTTTAGTCTTGTGAGGCCCCAGCTGGAACACTGAGTCCAGCTCTGGAGCCTCCAACACAAGAGGGACATGGACTCATTGGAGCGGGGCCAGAGAAGATGATCAGAGAGCTGGAACTCTGCTGTGAGGACAGGCTGAGTGAGTTGGGGTTGTTCAGCCTGAGGAAGAGAAGGGTCTGGGGAGACCTTCTTGCATCCTTTTGGTATCTGAAGGGGGCCTGCAAAAAAGCTGGGGAGGGACTTTTTACAAGGGCTTGTAGTGACAGGATGAGGGGTAATGGTTTCAAACTGGAAGAGGGGAAATTCAGAGTAGAAATTAGGAAAAAGTTTTTCACTCTGAGGGTGGTGAGACACTGATATAGGTCCATCACTGGATGTCTTCAAGGCCAGGTTGAACTGGACTTTGAGCAACCTGGTCTAGTGGGGGGTGTCCCTGCCCACGGCAGGGGGGTTGGAACAAGATGATCTTGAAGGTCCCTTCCCACCCAAGCCAGTCTACGGTTCTATGATTCTATGACAGGGCCGCGCCAGGCCCAGGGCTGGGCAGGTCGCTGCCAGCGGACTGGCCTTCCCTTAGCTCGGGAGCGTGCCCGCTGAGGCCCCGCAGCCGCCGGGCGGCAGGGCCAGAGTGCCCGCCGCGCTGTGGCGAAGGCGCCCCCGCCGGGCCCGGGCGGGGCTGCAGGGGCGGGTGGTGCCAAGGTGCATGCGCGGCGGCGGGCGGGACTTGCCTGGGCGCGCGGGAGCCCCGAGGCGCCTCTGTCCGTTCGTCCGGTTATGGCCGAGGCGTATTTCCCTGTGGGCCCCGGGCTGGGCCTGGAGGAGAACTTTCTGTCGTTGGACGACATCCTGATGTCGCAGGAGAAGCTGCCGGGCCGCGCCGAGAGCGCACTACCGCGCCTGGCCTTCGCGCTGGGCCAGGGGGCCGGCGCCGGCGACTCCATCCCGGAGGTAGAGGGCGGGTGGAGGGAGAAGAACTACAGCTCCCAGCAGCCCCCGCGCGGGGCGGGCGGGGCGCGGGCGGTGCTGGGAGCTATAGGCCGCGCCTCGGCCCGCCCTGCCTGCGGTGGCGGCTGTTACCGTACGGGGCTCGGTGTGGGGTCCCGGCAGCCTCATGCCTCTGCCGCTGGAGGCCTCTGCCCGCGCGTCCAGGCCTCGGCGGCCTTCTCTCTGTGTTTGGGGTTGCTGCAAGGGAGTCTGTGCTTCTCGCGACTTCAAGAAAAGTTGATTTTCCTTCTGTTGTGTGTCGTTTTATTCTTCTGGTGTTGAATCACTTGACATTTGTTAGTTTATTCATGATAATAAATAAAAAAACCCCACTTTCTTCCAGTAGTAACTAGTGCCTCTAATGTGTGTCTGGTTTATATTACAGTAGACTTCTGAAAACCAAATTGACTTTTTATAGCACTGAATCATCATTAGTAAAGCTCCTTGCCTGTCTTTGGGGCTGCTCTACATGTATTTGCACGGCAAGGACAACTTCTGTTCTTTCATTCCTGCAGGGGTCGAAGCTGGAAATACCTCTGTGGCTTGCTAAAGGTCTGCGTGACAGCAAAAGAAGAATCATTTCTGTGGACCTGCCGAAGATTTACAAGGAAGCTTGGAGGACAGTGTTCAGTGCTGATGCCAATGTGGTTGATCTGCACAAAATGGGGCCATACTACTACGGATTCGGTTCCCAGCTCCTGAATTTTGACAATCCAGAGAATCCTGAGATAGCCCAGACTATCCTGCAGGCAAGTATTTGAACTAAGGCATGAAATTTGGGGTTACATTTCTTCATCTTTCTGTTTTTCCTAGCTGCTCAGTGGTCTTTGGGAAAAACACCCTGATTTAATCCATGTGACTTCTGGATTGAATATGGATTTCTGGATCAAGCTGTAGGATGACCCTGTTGGCAACTGCACAAACTAGTGGTGGAAGCCTCAAGTATGCATCTAGAAGTGCAATTTTAGCTTGGAGTTACTACACTGACAATACAGTATTTCTTAAGTCTGTAAAACAGGACTAGAGGAGATGTAAGATTGTTTAATTATGCTCATGCTGCAAGGCAGAATTAATTCGCCCTCTATTTCCATTTTCCTACACTGATTTTAAAGATTTGTAATGATGAGACTTCACACTGGTCTGGGCAGTCTGTTTCAGTGCTCCACCATCGTAATCTTACCCTGATGTGTAAACCGAAGCTCCTTTGCAGCAATACAAGCTCTGTTCTGTTTGTCTCATAAAAAGTAAAGGCTCAGGACAGATTATTCTCTTCCTTCATGCAGCAGTCTGAGTTCATTTGGTACCTCTTTGTGGGTCATGCTTTCTAACCTCTGGTTGTCCTTGCTGTGCACTGCTGATTATCTTTCCAGTTGATCTGCATGCACTGTGACATGCAGTGCTCTGACCAGTGTACAGCCTCCTGCTCAAGACTTGTGCTGTCAAATATAAAATGATTACTTGGTGAATTTTGTAGGCCATGATGCTCTTTGCTCATCGTGGTGCAGCATGTTATGTTTCATGATAGAGTGACATTGATGTGTGTCTGGTTTGCAGTCTGTGGGAAGATGGTACAGATTGCATATGCAGTTGTTCCTCTTCCTGTGTGTGTACAGTTCCTATTTTTGCCTTAATGTAAAACTTGACCTTAGTCCCATCTGAATGACATCCTATTGTTTTCTTTCTAATTTGCCACGATCAATATGAATTAAGACTTAGAATCATAAAATCATAGACTGGTTTGGGTTGGAAGGGACCTTTTAAGGTCATCTAGTCCAACCCCCCTGCAGGGAGCAGGGACATCTGCAACCAGAGCAGGTTGCTCAGAGCTCCAGCCAACCTCACCT
>JANIJG010001838.1:0-27734 GCA_024611175.1 Megaceryle torquata | reverse complement strand
GGAGGGGTTTCCAAGCCCCCCGTGGAGCTGTGGTGCTGAGGGCCCTGGGTCAGTGGTGCCCTGGCAGTGCTGGGGGGACGGTTGGACTGGATGACCCTCAAGGTCTCTTCCAACCAAAACAATTCTCTGATTCTGTGTCTTTAGAACACAACTCTACAGCCCTTGGCTCAATAGATCCCTGAGTACTCTTCTAACCACCCTTTTTGTATTAAAAAAAAAGAGTTGCTTTAGCTTCTGCAACCATCCATGAAATGCCATTTGTTTCATCTGTGCAGTGAATAAGCTCGAGCTTGCAAACGATCAAAGCGAGCCTGGGCTGCTCTGAGGCTGTCGACACCAGTACCTGTGATCCAGGTTTGTGGTGTCTCCGTGCCAAGGGGCTCCTGAGCCCCAAGCTCCTCCCAAAAACCAAGGCATCAACCAAACAGCATCAGCAAACAGGCAGGTTTCAGCTCAGCCGTGTGCCACAGCGTGAGCCGTGGTCCCGGTTACAGAAGTTCTCTCAAACCAATAGTTTGAAGTTGCATTGCGTTGTCTTCTGTTTGGTGTCCCGGTGCTGCTTCTCCTAGCGATAGGGACTACTGTGTTTTCAGTGTAGATCGATTGGATATGCTAAAAAATATTTTGTAGTAGATGTAAACGTTCATGATCCTTAAAAGAATCCCCAGGAAGTAGCTGAGGGACCTCAGAAGGTCTGCGGCCGTGCTGGAGACGTGAAACAACCAAGGGCAGGGGCTGCGGGTGGGAGCGGAGGCACTGCTGGCCCTCAGGAGGTCATCCACCTGGAAGAGGGTGCACTCTGCCATCACCAGGATCCAGATGATCCTGGCTGTCAGCCTGGCCTTTTTCACCGTCCGTAAACGGCGGGACTCTGTGGGGAAGAAGGTGATCAAATAAGCCTCGAAGGCGACGCAGCTTAGCAGCAAGCAGCTGGCGTGCGCGTTGGCAGTGAGGAGGTTCTGCAGCAGGGCTGGCACAAACGCTGTCGATGAGGCGCTGATGCCAAAGGTCCACGTGACCGCCTCCGAAAGGAGGCTGATGGAAACCAGCATGTCCGCCTTGGCCAGGTTGGAAATGAGAACGGCGGTGGATTTGGACGAGACCTTTGCAGACTGCAGGGTGATTATCGTGTACAAACTGCCCAGCAGACCCAGGAAAGTGCTGATGGCATTGGAAGAAGACAGGACGAGGTATTGGATATATTTAAGTACCAGGTATCTTCTGAGATCTTTCATGTGGTCTCTCTCCATAGAAATGCCAGTTAGGGAAGAGTACCTGGAATACAGATGAAAAAGGGGGATTAAATGGGGAGTTAGTGGGACAGATTCCAGACAAATCATCACTGCTGGCATTGGCAGAGGCACGTGCTGGTGTCCTGCACACTCCAGGTCTTGGCTGAAGTATGCGACCAGTTTTGAGGCCAACAGTTCAAGGAAGGTATCAGTAGCTAGAGATGTTTTCTGGAGCCCAAGGGGATCAGAGATTCATCATGTGAAATCCCCATGTCTATTATTAATTAAATTGCATGGAAACCCATGGGATAGCATTTTATTATCGTTAACATAGGAGTCATTTGTTGCAGGGAACTGGAATGACTCGGCACTAATCATACGGGGAAAATCAAGGTCAGAACTGGGCTGCTTTCCTTATGAAGAACCCATTTTCTAGTGTTGCAGTAGGAAGATTTCCATTTGTGCTGTGCAGAAGAATAAATGAGGTCTTTATTTGTCATTCTGGGAAACAAAGTAATGAACTGGAGGGAATCCTGTCCAAGAACTGTCCCAGCTGAATCAGCTGTTGAGAATTACCATACACATACCCCTTGGATTTCATTTTACAGTCATTAGAGCAACTCTTCCTACACGTTCATATGGCAGTGTACTGTTTAAGTTTCTTTTTCTTTGGCCTTTGACCAACTTGCTGTCCCACCAGTGGAGTGCCTGTTGGCACCCACCGGCATTTTTCTCCTCGGGCTTAGCAAAGCTGTAATTAGACACAACTCTAGTCTCCCCTTGAGAGAGCTATACTGTTGTGTTTCCAGTTTGTTTATTAGTTGCATCTCCTAATGAATCCAGTTGCATGTTCAGGTGAGATCTGACCTGGAATTTGCCTTAAATTCAGTAGAAAGAGGTACCTGGGTGATATGCTTCTGCCTGGGGGTCCTTCACATCTCTAGTGGGTGGCTTCAAGTGAAGTATTTTGCATCAGTGTGATTAAATTTCCTTAATAACCCATTCGAGATCATTTCATATCCACATGCTGAAATAATCTGCTAAGTCAGGGCTGCATCCCAAGGCTCTACTCAGCTCCTGTTCGTGCCAAGTGCCCATCCCCTCCAACAACAGCTTTATATGATATAATGAACTGGTTGGAGATGACTAACTGCTCAGGATCTCACCTTGTATGTACACACTCAGACCTTAAGCAGGAATGAAGTTTGTAGAGTGCCAGATGTTTTTAGGAATTAGCTGCCCAGATGTTTTTGGGTATTAGATGGTTTAGTGTGGTATTTTTTGTGTAATATTGCATCGAAAGGTCGTTAAGTGTCAACTGTCCCTGTGTGGGGCCAGGTTACGAGGACCAGGCAGGAGTTCGTTTGGTTCAGTCATTAGTTTCCTATGATCTCAAAAGCAAGAAAGATGTTTACAAAAACTGGAGAGAGGAATATATGATGAAGATAAGTATAAAAAAATAACATAAACATGTAAGAATACTACTGGAAAGACCAAGCAAGAAGAAGGGCAGTGAAGAAGGGATGTACGGGTAGGAGGAAACTCTCCGTAAATCCACTGTCAGGCAAAGGAGGGCCAAGGAATCAGTCTCCTCCCTGCAAAGTCTGCATTACCAAGCAGCCAGTGGTGCCTAAATTGGAAGATTAGAACTACTCTTTTTTTCTCTGAAAGGCAGGCTTATGGCTGGACATTGTGCCACAGCAAGAGCTAGAAGCAGAAGACCACCGGTAAGGTACCTGACTAGAATGAAGGAAGCATGATATGGATGCAACTTTGATAAATTCTGGGGTTTCAAATTCCTGAGCTTTGAGTAACTTATCCAAGAGCACTTGGAAACCAGCTGAAGCAATTTCAGAGATAGTGGTTAGCACAGAAAAGTTTTAAAAGACAAATGGTAGAAGTTCCAGAGAACTTGAAATAAGAAAGATGGGGCCTGACCTTAAAAGGGTGGAGTGGGGTAAGAGGAGACAGAAAATTGTAAGCTTCAGTTCCCAGAAAACTATGAAAATTATCAAGCAAATTGCTGTATAACTGGTAGAGAGGAGATAGGGAAGAACAATGTAGATTTCTCACAGATAAAGCACATTTATTGAGCCCAGCCTCCTTCTGTAGCAGGGTAATAGATGTCAAGGGTGAGGAGAGAACCAGCAAGTGTCACATACCTCGAATTTTCTTTTTTCTTTTTCTTGGTCAACCCAAGACAAGGCTAATTATCAGAAATGAGGGGAATGGTGTCTGGGGTGGAGCTCAGCTATCACAAATCTGCAAAAACAACTTCAGATCCACATGAGAGCCAGTCCCTGCACAGCAGCGAGTGAGAGGAAGGATGAATGTGTGGACAGGAGGAAGAAGCAAGCCAGGGGAGGAGGATGGTGGCTGTAGGCAGCGATGCTGGCACGAGCAGGTGTTGGTACAGCCTGCGGATGGCAACACCTGCAGCTAAAGTCAGCAACAGTCGTGTTGGGAAAGGCAGATGCCATCTTGTGATGTATAACCAGGAGAAATGTCTGTAACCAGACATTGTGAGCTGTTCTAGTTTTGTCCTGCTCTGGCAGGGGGGTTGGACCTGATGATCTTCAGAGGTCCCTTCCAACCCTTACCCTTCTGTGGACCAACGTGGGATGAGTCTCTGGTTTCTCCCAGGAGAAGTTAGGTCTTGGCTGAAGTATGTGACTGGTTTTGAGGCTGATGGTTCAAAGAAGGTATCAGTAGCTGGAGATGTTTCCAGGAGCCTGAGGGGATCAGAGATTCAGCTAAAGGTAACAAGGCCATTTCTTTCAGATCTGAGCACTTACCTCCTTGTGTAAATTCTCAGTATTCCCGATGGGATCACCTGGAGCTTGTCCCACAGAGCTTTTCCAGTACAGTTACCCAGCAGGTCTGGGTGGTTGCTTTAGTCCTTGTCTTTTCTTTTGCTGAGATGATGGGAAAATGATAATTCTGAGTGATCCCTATGAAAGGTACCAACCCAACTTGCTTAAGAGCGGGATTCCCGTTGCTTGTCGAGACTCGATTTGTACCAGCTTGACTCATTCAAGTTTCATATACACCTTTTTTTTTTTTTCCCTTTTTTTTTTTTCTTTTTTTTTTTTCCTTTAAGTATCTGAGCCAACTTGTTAGTGGAATCCTTCAGGGAAAAGGTAGGAAAAATTTAGCCCTGCACTTCAGCTGAACCACGACACGGTTCATCTTGCCTTAGCATCCCACAACAATTAACTAGAAAAATGATTCTGCATTTTCTGGTGAAAGCAAAATCTTTCTCACATCAGTGGTCTGTGCTCTTTCCACTAAATCAAGTGGCTTTGCCAGTAGCCCTGGTGCAGCCACTGATTTACTGAGAAGTAGCTTTGCTTCAGTGCTGAGGATGCAGGAGGTGGTGAAGAGGAGGGCTGATCTCTGAGCACTGATGTTTGAGCAGTTTTTTTTTCTTTCCTTATAGAGCACTGATGAAATTAAGATTTGTTGGCACAAACCCACCTGAATCCACAGTGTGGAAGCTCATACAGCTCACTAGCAAGAACCGGAGGAGAACCAAGCTGGGATTTGTAGAGCTGAATACTGATCTATCTTGTTACTCAGGCAAGCTGCTCCTTCTCTGGAAAGGTACCTTAAGAATGTCCTATCATTATTTATTGCAGCCTATTTCTGTGTCTATTTTCATTAAGTATATTTTTGAGGAGACAAACGATGCACCTCAGTAAAGATCTTTGCTGAATTTACAACAGGTCACTGTTGTGAGTTGGTCTGTGCTGGAAAGTCCATGTAACGTGGCCCAGGCTGAGATCAACATACTTGGCTGCAGGACTTCAGCTAAATCCAAGGCTGGCATTCCCAGGTGAGAGGTAGGAGACAAATCTTAGCTGGTTTGAGCAGCTGAATGAGTGAACAAAATGAGCAGTTCATTAACTTTGGGATTTTACATCTCCTCTGGAGAATGTCGAAATAAAACTTCATTGGAAAAAAAAACATAGCAAACAGAAGTTTTCCATGTGAATGAAACCAGGTCTCTGCCACGAGACAGCCTCATTCATAGATTTCCTTCATCTTTTTCATTTTTTTCACTTAAGAAGTTCAAAAAGAAGACAACGCCGATGGCTGAATCTACAGCAGAACTTCATCTGGTCCATGTGGAGCATTTTAACTCTGAGCTTCTGGGCATTGGGTCCCATCTTACAGCCCAGGACTTGATGATGAGCCCATAGACTCTTCTAGTGGTGAGGGTTAGAAAAGGGTGCTGAGCAACCAGTGCAGCTGCAGGAGGTGCTCAGGAGCAGCCAGTCCAGTTGCTAAAGAGTTCTCCACATCTTCCCTTCTTGAAAACATCATCGTTTTACGTAATGCTGCCAGCGTTTTACGTAACACAGCAAGGTACTTGGAAAGGAACTGGAGTTTCTGGATGGAAGATGCCTTCCCCCTTTCTGTTAGATGTGTCAGTGGTGTCCTTCCTTTCAAGCCATGGCTGCCCCAGGAGATGGGGTCATTGCCGTGGCTCCCTCCTGCCTCCCTCCACCCCTTTCACACTATGATTTAGTGCTTAAAACTCTCATCCAGAATGCAGCAGAGCAAGGTTTGATTTCCTCCTTTGCTGCAGGGGATTTAGATGTTTATCTCTCATAGGTGTCCTAACCAGCAGGCTACAGGTTGTCCTGAGGTGGGGATGCTTTTCGTACCACCTAAAGAATCCGGGCAGAATGTAAGAAGACAGCTGACACCCTGGGCCAAGGGGCAGGGATCAGGAAAAGGCTCATGGATCACAACACAAGGAGCTGCGGATGTTTGCTAGGGAAAAGGGCATCCCCATTTCTGATACTTGCTCCAAATGCTGGTTGGATACCTCTGCTCTAGTGGGAGGTGTTCCTGGGTGCTGCAGCTCAGTTCTTCACAGTTTTGAGAGAGTTTTGAGGGGCCCTGAATGCTGTGTGGGCACGAGCTGGTCTTTAGCAGGAGGCCAGGAATGCTGCCCGTGCTGCAAGGATGGTTTGAGGGTTCAGCCTTCATTGGTCTAGCTGAGCTTGGTGTACCAGAGGTCAGTCTGCGGCACATCCCCAGTCAGACAGAACCTTGATGTACTTAAGATTAAAGAGTCGTTGGATAAAGAACAGATGCATGAAAAGAGTGAGGGCTGAAGCCACTGGCCCCTCCTTTGGAGAAGGTGGCTGCCAGCACAGCTCTCCTGAGCTCCCCTGCCAACATCCTCCTCCACAGCCAACCCAGCAGCTTCTCTCCAGCTGGGAGATCCTGCCAGCCCACGACGGTCCTTGGGGAGTGGAGAATGGGTGCTTTCCATCAGCAAACCCTTCCCTCTTCCTGCGCTGGGCTGGAGATGGATGGGATCGTGCCTGGGATGGGGCCAGGTGGGAAAAACTGGGGCTGTTCCCAGACCAGCTGCTCCCATCCTGCCAGAAGGGCCAGAACTGGTGAAGGAGGCAACCTGAGCCAATTCATCCCTTTATTTAGAGTTGTCAAAGCTGTCTCCTGTGGTATTCCCTACAGGCCAGCCACAGGAGGATGGTTACGCAGGGGCAGCGACACTTGGACAGTGTTTGTTTCGTCCTTATTCAGAGGGAAGCTCAGTTCGAGCTCACGGGAGGTTTCCTGAATGAGCACTTTGCATTTCAGTGGTGCTATTTTATACCTCCCCAGAAACTGCTCTCCTGAGACCCTTTACGTATGCCAGTTAATAACAGCTTCTCATCTGTCATCGATATGCTGCTGTACTCTGAGAGGTAACACAGAAATATCACCTACTCTTAAACACTTCCTTTCAAAATTCCTGCTGAATTGTGTCAAAGAATATACAGAAGAGGGGAAAAAAAATCAAAACCCAGATTACCCCTGACTGTAATGAAGTGCTGTTAGCTTTTACTTACTTTAAAAGCAAAATCTACTTACATTTGCTGGAAAAGGCAGCCAGGAATAGTTTTCTGCATCACTGTATTCTCTACGGTCTGCAGCAGAGCTAAAATGTGCCGTTTCTCTTGGATTGCTTCCTGGTTTTTATATATACAGCGTCACATTTTTGGTACCACGTCAGAGCACGAGGCTCCACTGACAGGATTTGTTTTGCTAGGCAACATCTCCAGAGCTGGTTTCACAAGAATTACTCGCTTGAATCACGCTAGCTATTAACTTTCAGCTGTCTGGAAAAATTGATGCCCTGTGTGTGGAAGAGGAGTCCCAGACACTTACTTCCTCAAAGACATGCTTTGAGATGGAGCAGATTACAGGGTGTAAACCTGAACTCGTCTGGGTGTCGCGTGAGATTATCCATGAGTAAAAATATTGCCTTATTCTGAGCATAAAAAACCTGTCCTCTGGCATGAAAAGCCACGCTATATCGAGCTGGACTGGGCTATCCCCGAGGAGTGTTTGTGTTGGTGTTGCCCGGGATACCCAGGTTGGATTCTGATTACGTTCCTCCTCTATTGTTCTCCAGGCGTGATGTTGGTTAAGCCAAGTTCATCTGCGTTTCGAGGCAGGCGAGTCTCCTCGCGAGGTCTCGGTGTGGTGGGGAGGGCAGAGGAGCATCCCACAGGCATCGAGAGTAGCAAAGAGATATGTCCATAGCCACGCGGACACATCCCACAGCTCCCGACCTTGTCACGGCTGCTGAGCCCTCTCCCAAGCTGGGAGTTGAGAGGAGGGAAGGAAAGGCAGCGAGGCGGAAGGGGGAGCTCAGAGTGGTCCTGGGCATGCACTGGCGCGCTGGGGAGAGGACATCTGCTAGAGACAGAGCGAGTCCCTGGAAAAAAAGGGATTTGGTTGGTGAATAATATAATTTGTGCTTGGATTCAAGGATATAAATACCTCTTTTTGCATTTGATTTTAGTAAGAATGAGTTGGCTTTTGCTGGAAGGTCTCCATAGCAGTTCTATTTCTTACAACTCTTTCTGCTCCATTTCTTTATTCTGCTTGCTTGCCGAGACTGTGCAACGGACCCACCAGCTGCAAGAGCATAAATTCTGCCAGCAAATGACCTACACGCTTCCTCAGCAGCTTGAAATTTCATAATAACTTGCAGAAAGATAAGGCAAAACCGTCTGTTTCTCTGGGGCACCACCCATTTCACCAGAGCACTTCCCCCAGGACATCGGCTCTGTGACAAGAGTAATAAATCACAGGGGAGTCAGGAGGGGTGAGATGGGGGTTCCAGATCTGAGCTGTGGCCCTCTTCACCTTCCAGAGCCGGGAGGCACCTGCAGAGCCAGCACAGAGGGATGGGACACGCTGTGGGGAAGGTGGCTGCAGTGAAATCTTTGATCAGTCCCCTCAGTTGATCTTTGCTTGCACTAGAAACTGCTCCTGATGTTGATCGCTCCCGGTGCTCCTCTTTGAACCCACCAGCATCTCCCTTACTACCATCAGAACAAACACAGCATGGTCTGACCTGGTGGTGCTGGGTTAATAGATGGACTTGATCTTGAAGGTCTCTTCCAACTCCCAGAGGGTTTCCAGGGTTGTTCCCTCACCCATCTCATTGATGTCCTCCCCTCCCTACCTCTTTGTAGTGCAATTTTGTGGACCCCAAAGCACTGCCACGGGGCACCAGGGAAACTGCCTGTCGCTCCTACAGCCTTCTTCTCTTGCTGGTACCAAAAGCAGCCCTCTTCCTGTTTCTTTTCCTTTATACAGCTCCGAGAACTTTGTTGAGGAAATCCAGATAAATTCCATCATCTGAATATCTTGCATTTTGGGGAGGTTTTTTTAACAGGCTTCGAGATTTCAAGGGAATTGTAGGAAGGTGGTTTTCTCTGTAACCAGCTCCACAGCTTGGTCCTACCAACCAAGTCCTAGTTCTTATTCTCTGGTGGTTAACCATTTATCTGGTTCCAAAGTCACACTGCCTGCTGTGACTCCCTGAGCCATCCTGATTTACAGCTATGGTATGTTCAGCCTCTACTGCTCTTCTCATTTTTTGATGTTAGGGTTGTGGGGTTTTTTTCTCTTAGATTGCTTGAAAAAACAGAACAATTACTGTCTGATCCTCAGCCAAAATGTTCTGATTCCGTCCTCGTTGAACTGTTTGTGTTGGATGATCTCCTGGCTGGGCATCTGATTTTAAATCATTTCCCGTCTTTCTTATCCTCAGAGAACATGCATTTCTCCAGCTCCTTTTGCGATTCCTCGCTGCACGTCTCCACAATTCCTTATCACCATCACCTTCTCTCCCTAGTCTCTCAGAGTTTGAAAAACTCTTTTTAAAATTACCACCTCTCTGGGCAACCTGGGCCAGGCTCTCAACATCAACAGGTTTTTTTTGCTTCAGTCTCAATTTCCTTCTTGTAGTTTAAACCCATTCCCCCTTGTCCTGTCCCAACAGGCCCTGCTCAGAAGTCTGTCCCCATCTTTCTGACAGGCCTCCTTTAATTATCTCCCCGGCCATGCACAGACAAGAATCTTCCAAGATGCTCATTGCAGAGGGAGGGGATGTTTTATGTTGGCCCCCTGATAAAACAAGAAGGGGCAGGTTTGGAGATGTGTGACCTGGGTGTATTCTGCAGCTCTCTCACGAGCGCAAGTTTCCACTTTCCACACATCTCATCAGCAAAGGAAATAATCAGCTCACTTCTTTTATTGCCTTTATTCTCTATTTTCACTATAGTAAAGGAAATTCACTGTTAATGAGGGCACATGCTGGCATAAAGCATTACTAATGTAATGTTTATTCCTTGTGGGCAGTCAGTCCAGCAATAAAACATCACTGCAAGTGGCTTCCAGGATTTCATCAGCCCTCTTTGCATAGCTGATGGAAAAGATTTCCTTACAGGGAAACAGTGAAAAAGTTCACGGCATAATCCTTTCTGTCTAAGATATTGAATGTACCAAGGTTACAGACAAAGAGCATGAAGAAATGGTGGTGATTCATGAAACCAGGGGGAAAAACTAGGTACAAAATGATTAATGCAAACCTTGCTTGGTTTTGCCTTCATCCTTTGCTGTCTACCTCACATTTCCAGTCTGGAAATACCAGAGGTAACAGCACTTTGGGAAATGCCCCTCACCCCAGGGAGCCAAAGTAGGCGAGAAGGAAATTCCCCAGAGGTGCCCACAGCTGAAATGTTGAGGACCTCTGGAGTGAGTTTACAAGTTCTCAGCTGACAGCTCTTTGAAATGAATTCATTCAGGAACTCCTGACATGACACCCCCCTACCTCCCAGGGAAGCCACTCTGGGGCTCCTGCCCCACCAAGCTACCACCCTGCCTGCACAGATCCCTCCTCGGGGGGCCACTCGCTGTGCAGTCATTGAGCCTTTGTGCCTCTTCGTTGTCCGTAGCGTGGCTTTACACACGGTCCCTGGTTCTTGTGCAGGGAAAACAGCAGCAGCTCCCATGGTCACCTCAGTCTGTTAGCAATTAAGGGCCAGGAGAAGCGCTTTCCGCTGAGTCACAGCATTCCTGCCCTGGCATCGCTCGGCTCATCTCCAGGGATGAGGGTGGGGGGAATTTCCCCGGCACTCACAGACTTCCTCGGCTCTGGCCCCGCAGCTTTCTGCCGGACTGCTCCGCTTTCCACACCCCACGCGCGCTCGATGCGCCCCTGGCCGGACTGCCTCTGTCAGCCGATGGTCCTCAGGGACCACCCAGCACGAAACCACAGACGTGCTGGTTTGGGCCAGGGATAGGGTTGATTTTCTTCCTAGTAGCTGGTATGGGGCTGTGTTTGGGATTTGGGATGGAAACAGTGTTGGTAACGCAGGGGTGATTTAGATCTCGTGGAGCAGTAGCCCACACTTTGCTGCTGCTCTTGCCACCCCACCAGCGAGCAGGTTGGGGGTGCACAAGAAGCTGGGAGGGGGCACAGCCGGGACAGCTGACCCCAACTGACCAAAGGGATATTCTAGAGCATGCCATGCTGTTCCAGCTTGACGTCATGCTCAGCAATGTACAGCTGGGGGAAGAAGGAGGAAAGGGGGGGACATTCGGAGTGATGGCACCTGTCATACCAAGTGACAGAGCCCGGCTGTCCTGGGGGATGACTGAATCACCCGGGAAGCAGTCAATGAACTCTTTGGTTTGCTTTGCTTACGTGCACAGCTCTTGCTTTACCTCTTAAACTGCCTTTATCTCAACCCACAAATTTTCTCACTTTTACTCTTCCAATTCTCTCCCCCATCCCACCATTGAGGAGCGAGCGGCCGCGTGGGGCTGAGTCGCCAGCTGCGGTTAAACCGCGACAGAGACGCACGGTGATTTCTTCTCGGTGCCAAAAGTTCAGTGTGATTTTTGCTCTGCCCTTGGAGGAGCTCTGGATGCAATTTTGAGATCTCCAAAGGTGGTGTCTCCATTGTGGCCCCACTCTCAGTTCTACCTTCTTGCATTATTCTGTTTCTAAGGCATAATGTTGTCACTTTGCCGACTGAAGCATCAGCTTAAGTATATTTTAGTGTAAAAGGACATAATACATCCCATCAAAGCAGAAGTCTTTTTTTCACTGTGATTATTTGTCCAGTACTTTGATTTGATTAGATTTTAATGTCTCCATCTAATGATCCTTCCTTCCTCTCATCGATGCACATTCCAAGAGCTCTTCTTACCGTAAATGGCATGTTTGCTTGTGAAGTGTCCCCTTGTCACACTTGCCTCCATTTATCTAAATTGTCATTTGTTCGTATCCTGTGTTTTCCCTCTATTTATTGCTTCCTTGGTGTTTCTCTGTACCTAGCACATATGGAAGAATTTATAGCCTTACTCACAGTTCAGCATCGTAGTCAGAAATAGGGCAAATTGTTTTGACTTTTTTACCTTGAACAAGATGCACACGACAATCGGTAAGGATATATGGTGAATTTTTACCAGCTTTTCCCGGAAAGCAAGAGCCAAAACCATAATCATCAGCACAAAGTTATCCTGCGTGCTCGACGTGGTTAAGAGAGGCTGGTTTTCAACCCCAGGCCAAGACACAGGGACACAAAATTGCCCTTTTCTCCTCTTTCCTGCATTTCATAAATCATCTGACCAAACATCTTTAGACACTTTTGGTTTCCTTCCAGCTCCTCACATCTGAGAATGAACAAATACACCATGTAAGGCACGTGAGAAGGCAGGAACCCACATCCCCCAGCTTGACACAGAAGAGAGAGCGCTTTTCTGTGGTCTTTTGATGGGAATTGGGCTGCCCAGTTTAGAGCTGCATCCTGCACGCAGCTTGTATTTGTTATTACTCCTAAGAGCAAACCAGAGCGTGAGAGGAGATGCCTCTTGGAAACACAACTGCCTTCAAGAGTTGCTCTGCATCCAGCCCTCTGAGGCAGAGGGGAAATGGGAGCAAGCTGGGTCACTGGGAGCAACTGGTCCACTCGTTCCCTTGCTTCACCTTAGACATTTCAGGTTATTTCGTTAACATTCAGGTAATAAGGCTGCCAGGAATTGAACTTGGCTCCACAGTAGGTGAAACTGAGGCAAAGTGCAATTCCCATCCCACGCCACCACCACTGCTCAAGGTTTCAGAGTGGTCCAAGGACATCTGCAGTTTGAGTCGTGCTGGGAATTTCCCATGCTGCTCTGACCCCTGCCTGTGATGCTCCCCCAGGCACCTGCCCACTCTGCTCTGCTCCCCAAACCTGATGCTGTGACAGCAAAGCTGCTTTTTGTTCTAAGAAAAAACACATGTTGGTATCCTCAACATCTCCAGTGACCGGTGCTGGTGGGTGCTGCTGAGTGGCCAGCCCGGCACCAGAGAAAAGCAGTTTCTGCTGCATGTGAGCTCTGAGTCATAGAATTGTCAGGGTTGGAAGGGACCTTAAAGATCATCCAGTTCCAACCCCCTGCCACAGGCAGGGACGTCTCCCACTAGAGCAGGTTGCTCAGAGCCCCATCCAGCTTGGCCTTAAAAACTTCCAGGGCTGGGGCTTCCACCACCTCTCTGGGGCAGCCTGTTTCAGTGTCTCCCCACCCTCATGGGGAAGAACTTGGTGAAGAACATGGTGAAGAGTCCTGGCAGGGCAGGGGAGGAGCAGGTACCAGCAGTGTGCGTCCCATCACCTGTCCTTACACGGGTGGCAGATGGGTGTGGAGATATTCAGGACAGACAAACCTTGCAGCAGGCTCGGATGGTGTCTCCTCCATATGGGTGCAGTCCATCGCAGCACCAGCAGCAGCATGGACTGGATATCTGCTGGTGCTGGTGAGCATCCACCAGGCCAGGGAACCGGCGGGGACGTGGTCACATAGCTGTGTGGTAACTGCTACTCTTCTGGAGTGGATTCAACACAGATTTCCCAGAAAAATGTTCTTTGCTTTCCTTGAGACCCTGGGGGGGACGCATATGTTGCCCCCCCCCGGACTTTCTTTGGAATCATTTCCTCCAGAAACACTTGTGATGCTTCCCCTGAATATGAGTCTAATTTCTGTTTTCTCCTGGGGGAAAACAGAGGACACATTATGAAAATTGTTTTCCAGTGACTGGGGCTACATTAAAAGAAAATATTTCCAAATGTATTCTTCAGCTTGGCATTAGCTGTTTTCCAAAGCTGTCTCGGTCTGGAGTTGAGATGTTCTTTTGGCTCTGGTGGGGGCTTTTTTCTTGATGTCTGGGAGGTTGTTTTGCTTTGTGTTGTGTGGTGCGTTGGGTTTTGTTAAGAGAAGAGTTTTGTTCAGGTTTGTAAACAAAGCAAATTATAGTTGAGTAAAGAATGAAGAACCCTTGGAACTAAAAATTCAGCGCTTGAGGTCTGGAGGTGTTGCAAATGGTGAAGTCTGGGAAAAGGAGATTCCTGTTTCCTGACAGCATCGGGAGATAGATTTACTCAGGACTGTTTGAGTTTTAATTTGGGATGGGTGACAACACAGAGACAGTGCCACTTCCAGAATGAGGTCCCAGCCCAGAGCACATCTTACAGGTCACGTACAAGCAGAAAGAACGTTGTCCCATGTCTCATCAGACGCGTATTTACCTGGAGTAAGGGCATTCTCCGACCTTTACACCTTCGTGTAAATGAAAGCAGAGCAAGAGCTTGTGGCAGTGGTGGGAGATAGATGCCAAGTCATCAGAAAAGCCTAAAAGGATATTTGAGATTGAAAATCCCAGTTGAGCAGACGAAACCTGTAGTAAGCAGTGGTCTCTGGTAGCTCACTCAGCAGCCAAGATGGAAATCCCAGCCCACCAGCAGCAACAGCACGAACACCGTGACCCGTCCCCCTCCGGGCCGTCGTACGTGCAGTCAGAGCACAGAGCAGCTGAGGGCAGCTGAAAAAGGTCCGAGATGCTTGCCAGAAATCTTGGGGTTTTTTTCTTCTTCACTGAAGATTACCATTGGTTATCTTCAGGTGGCAGGGGGGAAAGTTAGTTGACAGAAAGGAAAATTTATTATTTCTTTAACAAAAGATCTCGGGAGCTATTTAGAGTGTTATTGTTGCTTGAGAGAATGAAAGGAGGAAACACATTCTGAGCTCCTCCAGAGTAGTAGATGTATTTTATTTGGACAGATGACAGGCAGTAGTAAATTGTTTCCTTGTGGGACCCACACAGACGGACAAAAATATCTTACGTAGAAGAACAATTAAGAGAGTGAATTAATTGTATCCTTGTCAAACTACGGACATTCTGAGCAACCTCAATGTCAACGCAAGAAAATCATTTAGGAAACATAGTTGCCTAAGAGAGTTCCTTAGGCCTATTTAATGGTTAGGTTGTTTAAACATTGACAAACTGTTACTCATCCCTCATTGCCAAGATTTCTTCGTGCTCCCATTTAACATTTTTGAGGGGGAGACTGAATATCTTGGGTTTTCACACTGAACACAGCCCCCAGAGGCAGCCCAGCAGCTCCTCGTGAGCAATCACAAGTTTGTGTAGTTGCCTGGGTGGAGAAAAGGCAGGGAGGGCTGTCCTTGCAGAGTGGGTGGGGTGGGGGTTATGGGGCTTGCACAGCTGAGGTTGAGAGGGTCAGCTTGGAAGAGGGAGAAAGTGGCTTTGACCAGATCAGTTGGCATTCAGGGGAGGATAGAGTTGCTCATGTCTCAGTTCTGGCCAAAATATGCTTTTCCCAAGCTGTGCAGAGCCTGCAGCACACCCTCAGCTCTGGTCTCCATGGAAAACCCCTTTACCTGTGTTCTTTCTCCAGTGGACCTGCATGCCTTCACTCCACAGCTTCATTAGTGCCCAGCTCTGATGGAGAAGAACTTCTGCAGCCCTCTGATCACCCAAGCAGGATCTGTGGTCTCCTTCTCCTTCTGGAGAGATTCCAAACCTGCCTGGACAATGCAATTCTGGGCCCTCTGTGACCCTGCTGGAGCAGGGCGATGGCACCAGATACCTCCAGAGGTCCCTTCCAGCCCCTGCCATTCTGTGATTCCAGCACAAGTGACTTGTCTTCCCCGATGCTTGTTCTTGAAGTGGCTTGATCCATCTCATCTCACCTAGTCAGTGCTTACTGCTCAGGTGACTGCAGACCTGATCTCTCGCCGCTGTGGTGGAAACCATTCCATTTCCTGAAAGCTCAGGCTCATATGAAGAACCAAGCAAGGAGCTGGAGGTGAGAATATGGGTACCTATCTCTTCTGTTCCCTGTGGCCTTTGCCTTTTCACGTTTGCATCATCATCTCTTGCTTCGCTTTCTCCTGCTGCAGCTCGTACTCGGTGTTGGAGGGTCTTGCGTGAGCCATTGCTGTTCTTTTGTCATCTCTGATAGTGATGCTGCAACTCTGAGAAGAAACCTGGAGCCAGCACAAATGCTTATTAAACCAAAATGGCCTTTCATTCATAATCCCAGCCTGGTTTGGGTGGGAAGGGACCTTTCAAGCTCATCTCATCCAACCCCCCTGCAGGGAGCAGGGCCATCTGCAACCAGAGCAGGGTGCTCAGAGCCCAGTTCTTATCCTCTCTTCCCGTTGTCCTATCTCTCTTGCTCCTTGTTTGTGCATGGCTACTGCACTGGTTTGGTTTTCAGAGGTTTGTAATGTGAACGAGTGTTGTTTACAAAGTGTGTACCCATCGCCATGGATACAATTGCAGCATAAATAGGTCTGGCTTCAGTGCTGTGAAAGTTCTCTGGTGAGCTTCAGCCCCAAGCTGCCTCCTGCCAAGCAGCTCTGCTCGGGTCTGCTGCCTGTCAGGGAGCACAGGCAGGTACGAAGCACACGGTATAACCCTTCATGGCTGGCATGAGTGTAAAATGGCATGGTGCACATCAGCAAAGGCTTTGGAGAGCAGCTACGAGGGCTGCCAGGCAGGGCAGCCATCCTGTTTAAGGACACGTTTCTGAACAAACAGCCTTTAACATCAGTCCCTTGGTGGTGTCAGCTTAAAAGCTGAACAGCAGAAGAGCTGATTTATCTCCAAAGTCCTCAGATGTCCAAAAAAGGCCAGTTTACATGATGCACGATGATATTCAGGGAGCAGACATCAGCCATAAATCTCACAGATAACTGTGGGCAGTTTGTGCAGAAGTCTGAATTTTCCTGAGAAGAAGCTGGCTCTGGCTGTGGGTTTTCTTGTCAGTCCAAGGTCCCCCCTTGCAAAGCCGATGAGTTTTTGACATGCAGAGAGAGGCAGAGTGAGTAGATCCAACTGTGCTTTATATCCTCGTGTACTCCAAGCCATGCAAACTCAAAGCAGAACCTCATAAAAACAACGTCAGGGCTCTCAAAGAAAGGTGGGGGAAGACCAGTGTCCACCAGTGGTACCTCTGGCCACTGGCACCAGTGATCTGCATCTCTGTAACTCACAAGATGATGGATCTAAAGCAGCACAAAGATGTTGCTTGGCAATGGGTAATGAGCTCCAATCTTTACTAGGCAGTAACTGGAGTACTCCCTCAGCTCTCTGCTTCTCAGAACTTGGACACTTACTGGAAGAGACTAAAAGGGCTTTAATTCCAGCATGAGCACATCTCAGTTTATCAAAACCTCCACTGATATTTGTTGGGTATGGGATTTGTTATCCCCATAGCATTTTTCCTCTCCAGCAGTATTTTCCTGCTTTAAGAGACCTTCATATGGATGGAAACAGCCACGTTGTCTTTGGACTTGAAACGCTGTTGCCAAAACTCGTCGTCGATAGGACTGTAAAGCTGTGGGTTTGAATTGCTGCTGTCATGGATTTGAGATGAAGGCTAAGGAATCGTGTTATGGCACGTTCACAGCTGGTGTCCTCAGCCCCAGCCTCAACGGCCTGGCTTGCCCCAGAAGTGGCTGACCAAGGGCTACAGCCTGGGCTGTGGGTTGCTCCCAACCTCCCCCACCACACGTTTTAATCATCAGTGAGCACAAGGGAGATGATCTTGTGGGGGGATGGGGTTTTTGTTTGTTTGTTTGTTTGGGTTTTTGGTTTTGGTTTGTTTTTTTTTTAGAAGAAAAGCCTTTGTGGTGGCTTCCTTAGCTGCTCCCCTTTCCCAACCCAGATGACAGGGTGACCTGCACATAACCCATCTCCTCATGCAAGCAGCATTCCATCTCCTGAAGAACAGTTAAAGCTGAGCAAGTGTGCACGACCCAGCACCTCCTGGCAAGCAGAGACCAATTCCACCAGCGAGTGATGGGGGCAACCACAACTAGAGACCCTTCTGCTACACATTCTCCCTAAACATCAATAGGCATGTGCTCTTCCTTGGTTTCTTTATAGATCTGGGAACTTTCTGCAAGTTTCTTCCCTCTTCCCAGTGCACTAAGAGGAGGGGACCGTAGAGCAGTTGTCAGGCCAGGAGAGGGTCCTCTCTTGTACAGCTAAACTCAGTTTGTGGGGTGTTTGATACATCTAGAGTGAGACAAAAGTGAGAATCTGGGTGCGTTAAGCCCACAGAAATAAATATATTGTTTATTCAAACTCATAATTAATGGGGCAATACAAAATTAAGGAGCTGTTTCCCATAATAAAACCCTGAGCATGGTTATTTATAGGCCTTTACTGACTGATTTTTGGGTGGGTTTTTGCAGTAAGGGCAGATTTCCAGTATGTTCTGGCTGGAGACTGGCAAGATTCATTTTTAAGTGGTGATCCTTTGGGGTGAGAAGATGAGGAGATGGGGTCAGACTACGAATCAGTTTATGAATTAGCACAGATGAGTTTATTAAGTGTTAGTAAATCCAGTTCTTGTTCATTTTGAGATACTTTTCTTTGCCTGGTATCATAAAAGAACAGGAAAACTAATGCTTCTGGCAAGAAACACCTCTGACCTAGATGGAGTTGAGAAGCTTTGGTACTAAGGAGCATTGTGAAACAGGACAATGGGTTGGTGCACCTGCTGTCTCGTGCTTTGTCGCACAGCTAGTCCCATCTTACGCTCTTCTCTTGTCATTTCTTTGCATTTAAAGTCATTGTGAGCTGGTTGTCGTGTTGGTTCAGCTCATCTGGCTGAAACGGGAGTCGTGTTGAGTGCCTTTTGGGCTGAGCACCTAGAGCTGGCCAGTCACTTTGTGCTGATGGTTTTTCTCTCCATCCAGGGAGGTCTTGCAGATGGACACGTCTTGGATTGGGAGCTGACCAGGTGTTGTGTCTGTGTTGGTAGGCAGGTACCAAAGTGGATGTCTGCAGGCTGTAAAGAAGGCTGGTGTGGGCAGGAGATGGCCTGGGTGGTCTGAACTGGCCCAGGAGAGCGGGCTGGTAAACAGGATGGCAGCAGCCCTCCAACACTTACTGGCAGAAGACAGGGACACCAGCAAGGAGCAGAAAAGCAGGAAGAGCGTGAGGGGCTGTCTGAAAGAGGAAGGATGGATCGAAGTCTTAAAAGCAATTAAATAGCTGAAGGTGGCTGATATTAAAGCAAAGAGGTTTAATACACTTCACTGAATCTTAACAGGCAGGGATTTGCAAGGGGATTTAGAAATGGCCAGGCAAAGGGGGGGAGAGGGAACAAACAGCTGCCCAAGGTTATTAACACCAGGAAGAGAGAATAATTATTGGAAGTGATGCTTCAGGTTACAACTGGAAATAATAGTACTAAATTAAAAAGGTCCTTTGAGAGTAAACATTGGAATAACTTTCTGATAGAGAGGGAGCCCCAAGAGGATTTTGGTTTCCAGGAATTAGATCAACCTACGTGAACATGTCAAATGTGTGTCCGTTCCTAGCTGAAGCTGATGGGTAAAGTTTCCAGGCTCAGATTTTGAAGGAGAAATCCCTTTTCCCAGGGCTGCTCCTTATTTCTGCTCTGTGGGAAGCAAGAGTAACACGTAGAGAAAACAAGTCTCATGGTTTTGCTCAGAACTGGAAAATAAAGGTTCTTCCCAAAAAGCAGCAGGGGGACTTTTCCAAGAGATTCTTTTTATTGCTTTGCAATATTTACAGCCTGCATTTGCCCTTTTTTTTTTTTTTTTTAACCTTGTAAACTGGAGGAAAATGAAATCCAGAGCTGTGTAACATCTGACACAGTGCTGGGAAACAAAACTTCCTCGCTCCATCATCCAGCCAGCAAGATGTCCATCGTTGCTGTCACTGGAAAGTCATCTCCCATTGTCTGTCCGTGCAGATAGTCGGTGTGGTGTGAGGTTAACACACACAGAAGGTTCCTGATGGGTGGCTTTGGAGGCTGCAGTTGTCTGTCCCAGGAACAGCCAAGACCAGGCATTTCAGCTCGGGACCCAGTGCCGATGTTGTCTCCAGGGAGCGTGTTGGGTGAGTTACAGCTGAGGCAGCATCAAACCATCTGCTGCTTTTGAGCTAATCTAGAACAAAAACTCGCTCATGAAAGCTCCTGTGGCTTGCACAACACCCACTGTAAACCCCACTGGTTTGAAGTCCAGCAGAGAACAAGTCTTCTAACCCAGGACTGGTGGTTACACCGTGGAGCTGAGCAAGGAGGAGCCTAAGGGAAGTTGAATTCTCTTCCATCCATCTTTCTCCTGTTTTAGAGGGATTCTTAAATGTTCAAATACATCTTTGGTATGATAATTGGCTCGCTCAGTAAAAGCCAAGATCAACTCTTCATCCTCTCTGACCAAGAATGTGAATTATTTTCAGGTGATGCCACCTCTAGGAAGTAAGAGGATGGAACTATTAAAGCCCAAACTTCTACTATTTCATAAAACTTCGTGGTGATATCTTCCACAATCTGTTCCAGAAGCAGAAGTAGTGTAGGTGGACACAAGATCTGAGAGCATCTTTTCACCAGTTTCTGGTATATAGAGTCCTTTTATCTCAACCTCAGATTTGAACAAAGAAGCCAGTTAACGATATCATCGTTCATCAGGGCAGGGCCAGGGGGGAGGTGTTTCTCTTGACATTTTTCCTTTTAAATCATTAAGAAAAAGAATAAAACCAACTGACAAGATGAGCACTCAAATGCTCAAAGGACAGGAAATGCATAATATAATTTCCCCTGGTATTTGTAACCACACCACTTTGCACATTGGACGATCTCTAGTCATCAATCTCCTGCCGGATGTCTCAGGTTTTGTTCACTTAAGTGCTCCAAGTGCCACTGCAATGTCCTAGCCTTGCACCAGCTGTTGGACAAAGCACAGTGTTTGTTGCTCTGTTGCCAGTATGTGCTACAGTTTGTTTGGATTCAAAGTGGCTTGTTTTGGTCCCTTTCTGTTTGGGTTGGCATGAGCTCCCCTAACATTTTTGTTGGTTGACAAACCCCTCGGGGCAGGCACGGAGCTGTGTGTGTAGCTGGTGGTGAAGCTTGCAGCCTTCTGCCCTCTTTCTCCAAGAGCTTTGGTAGGCTTTTGCTGTGGTGGTTCTGCTTCTTTTTTGGGGTTTCTTTTTGTTTTGGGTTTTTGGGTTTTTCTTTTTTTTGTTTTTTTTGTTTGGTTGGTTGGTTGGTTGGTTGTTTTTGGGTGTTTTTTTGGTGTGTTTTTTTTGTTTGTTTTATTTTTTGTTTTTTGGTTGGTTGGTTGGGTTTTTTTCCTAATAGCTTTCTAAGATCTTACTTCTCTCCCTCTTCATGCAGGGCCCATCTGACACCAGTGCCAGCTTGTGCCTTTGCAGATGTTAAAAGCCCAGGAGTGCCAAGGTACTGGGATGCCCACCAGTGACCTCAGCCTAGATGTGGACGTGGGGCTTTCTGTGTACGAACCAACCAGTAACCTCATCATCCTCCTAACACAGATTACTCACACGACCTAAATATATTCCAGAAATCAAGGCATATTTATGCTAAGGGGAAATAACAAGGAAGAGGCACAAAAGAGTGAATCTGTTTTCTCTTCCAGATCTGTCACAAGCTGAGATCAGAGAACAGGAGCTACAGACACCGGAGATGAACTGCTCCCTTGATTTGAACATCTGCTATGGAAAGCACCATGGCAATGTCAAATTAGAACAGGCAAGTGTCAAATGGAACAGTAGAGACCATTTCCACTGGCTGCATGGCCAGTGCACCCAGTCCCAGGACAGATCTCGTTGGCAGAAGCCTTTCTGTAGGCTGGAACACCATAAAGCAGTACAAGACTGTAGCAAAAGGATGCTGGCTGCTCACCCAGAGCCCTGCCTCTATCCCACAAGTGCTTCAGTCCATACATCTGCCACTCCAAATGACTTGGGTGTGGAGTGCCTGCAAAGTTTCCAAGACCTAGAAGAACAGAAGTGTGATGACTCTTCTGAAACATGGTGTTGGTCCATGTTGAGCTCATGGTGAGGCCAGCTTGGGGACTGGCAAGTGCACACAGAAGACTGGACACCACAGCACGGGACCCATGTCCTTTCCCCAAGCCCCTGCTCACGGGGATGACCCCTGGGAAGCAGTTGGCCACCTCCTTAGGACTCCCTCCCACAGCCCCAGGCTGGCACCCTGGACATCTCCTGGGGATGGAGCGTGAGGACTGTGAGGCTTTGAATGGCGTGTCCAAGTCCTAGCAGGAGGGAATCTTCTGCTAAGGAAAATCTGGGTCTGATTTCCACTGGTGGGGTGGTGGTGGGGTTTCCCAATTAACAGGGAGCTGTTCCATGGAAAAGCAGAGGGTTTTTTATCTTTGTGGGTATTTCCCTGCCTTTGCTGGAAGGCAGCTGGCAGGACCTACGGCCTCATTCGAGTACAAGTAGATTAACACGAGCTCTGATGTTCTGTGGTAATTTACTTGACTTGTTATGTCATAGATAATTATCTGGCTATCCCCAAACACCTCACAGCAACACGTATCAAACGATACATGAGATAAATGTGGATTAATTGTAAAGTGTCTCTTTTATCAATGCTGAGTCACACGTAAATTTGCCTTTCAGTTTAGATTTTTAATGTTTTCCAAGCAATACAAGCCCTGAAATAGTTTTGATGGCAAAGAATCACATATTTTCATGATGTCTGCTGCATTTCCTTTCCAAAAAGAGAAAGACAACTTGCATCTACTATTTATGGCTTTTTGGATTACTTTCCAAAAGATGTTTCTGCACAAGAAATGTTTTCTTGTGTAGTGTTGTATTTTCTAGGGGTAAGCTTATTTGCTCTTCTTCCAGAAAAAAAAAAAGTCTGCCAGGATTAAAAAAAACACCCAACAATAAGAACCCTGGTAATTTATGCAGTCAGAAAACTCTGCTATCAAAAAATGAACACCAGACCATGAAAATGCTGCTTTCCTATTGCGAGTGGCAAAAAAACTGTGACCGAAAAAAAAGATCTCTGAGGGGTTATTTTATTTTTACAAAGCTGTATGTCAGAATATATTCTTGCTACAAAATTGGTAAGAAACAATGAAGCTGGCGTCAGTATCTGAAGCAAAACTAGAAAGTCGAAGCCTTTAGTGAGTTTGAAGATAAATGGTGGTTGAGGTCACCTGGAAACCCAATGATGCAGCCTCCAGTCGGAGTTGAGCTGCGCAGATCCTCACGCCCAGTTCCAGTCTAAGAGCCAGTCAATTTTTTACCATTCTGGAAAAAAAAAAATTATTAGAATGATGGGCTACTTTGGACAGATTTGCAAATAAGACAGATTTCACATCAGCTTCAACAAAACCAAGAGAATTAATATCATTTCCCAGCTCCTGGTAGATGAAGCCTCCAGGAAGGAGGAAACGTGCTGCTGCTTTTGCCTGAGAACGTGTCATCCCCCAAGGCACGTGGGATGTTTCCCAGTTCTGGACTGGCATGCCCATGGTGTGTCTTGTGACATAACACAGCTTGAGGTAAGCTGTATCTCCCCATCTGCCAAAGCACGCTTTTGTTACATGAACAAAACAGGAAGAGGAAGCAGCAGTTGGCTCTATCAGGGCAGCATCTCCTGGCAGCGTGGCTGGTCCGGTCATTACAGCTTGATGTGTAGGGACCATGAAACAAGCCAGGGAGCCCCAGCTTTTCAAAGCAGGAGTCCAAAAGCCTTCGGGATCTCACCACCTTTTCTCTTTTCCAAGGTTAACCACTCGAGGGACTGCAAGACACGGGGGACCGCTGCTTGTCCTCGGAGACAGCAAGACGATTGGCATCTGGTAAAGCATCTGGAGATGGTCATCAGCTGGTAAAGCCAATCCTGTAGCAACCACAGAAAGGTAAAATCGAAGACCTTATCTTTCAGAAACACGTGTGTAGTGTACTGGTACGGAGTGCCATCGGCTCGTCGCACGTGGGCCGGTTCTTGTGGCTTGCTGAGGTCCCTCACCGGCCCAACCACAGCACAGGGAAGTCTCTGGGTCCTTGTCTGGAGTTTGGGCCTGACGAGCCCATCCTTTCATTTGGCACAAAGTAAAAGGATCAGAGTAGGTTAAAGGGTCCTTAAAAGCCCTACTTCCAGAAAATTCTACTGGCAGAAGACCCTGAAATTGCTGCTCCCTGGCCCAAAGACCCCTCCAAACCCAGGTGTAGGTCAGTCTAGGGGAGGGTGGAAGTGCAGCCAGGTGCAGGAACACCGTGAAGCACTTTGGCTGCAGCGCCCAGGGAGGCTGGGGCAGCGTGGGCAGCCCCTTGCCCATACCCATACCTCTACCAGGACCTCTGCGGGGGGGGTTGCCCACTCTGCCCCACTTCTCTGAAAAAACAGCACAAACTCTCACCTTTTGATTTGAATTTTGAGTGGAAACCCCATCAACCCTGTCATCTTCATCAAGGAAATAGAAATTATGTCATTCCCTGGCTGGTATCTTCTGTCCTTCCTCAGGTTAGTCAGCTGTCCCCATTTCTGCCTCCTTTTGCAAAGATGGATCTGTGTCTGTGAAAGAGAAACTTAATGCTCCAAATATTTAGGCTAACCATGGTGGGGGTGCTGGCAGCAAGTCACCTCAGGAGAGTGAGTGCTTTACTCCAAAAGAGACCAACTAGAGATGGTGCTGGAGATGTTCTGCCATCTCACCCAGCTTTGCATCTTCTCTTGGTCCTCTTCTCCACAGCGACCAGTTAGAAAGGTTGTATCTGCAGTAGGATACCACCAACAACTTTGTGATCAGAGAGAGTGACAAGGGCTGAGGTTTTCCTTGCAGCAAGTTCCCCAGCTCCATTCTGCTCCCACAGAAGTCAGGGGAATGGGGAGCTTCACTGGTCTCCTATGGCAAGTGGAAGACAGGGCCAGCGCTGAACTGTGACATGAATTCTCTGTGCCAAGTCCAGGGAACAAACAGAGAGGCATCCTGTAGAGTCTGGGTGACAATAAGGGATGGACCCCTGGAGAAGCAGGTCCCCCTGGGTGGGGACACTCGCAGGAGCTGTCGTAGCGAGAGCAGAGCAGAAAAGGCATCACACATCTGCAGCGAGGAGTAGAAATTGCTGGATTTCCAAAATAGACCTTTCCAAATAAGGCATCTCAGCTGCCAGCTTGGGCCAGGAGGAGGGAGGCAGCACCCTCCCGACTCCAGCCACCGATGGCAGCGTGTCTCGCTAGGGTGTCTGCCACCCAAACATGCTGATTCAGCCAACCTGGGCCCGACACTGGGCTCGGAAATGGGGTGAGGGGTAGCCCTGGTTGAGCAGCTCCTGTGTGGGAGTGAAGCAAAAGCTGCTTGTTTCAGAATGACTGCGTGTTGTCAGGCATCAGGGCAAGGAAATCGTTGCATAAAAATAGGCTCTCTTCTCTCACGCTTGGGTGACATCTCCAAAGCTTCCATTTCTCTGCAACTTTTCCATCCCTTTGCACTGAGTGTGCCCCCCATACCTGCTAGATCCAGGGCCATTATACCAGGACACTCCCTTTGTCAGCCCACACCAAAAGCTTTCCGTGCCCCGTGCCTCCTTTTTCTGCCCTGGTTTCCTTTATTCCATTGAATCCCAGACTGGTTTGGGGGGGACCTTCCAAGCTCATCTGGTCCCATCCCCTGCAGGGAGCAGGGACATCTGCAACCAGAGCAGGGTGCTCAGAGCCCTATCCAACCTGGGATCTTCCATGTCAAGGGAAGGTTCCTGGGTTGATGAGTCCTCCCCCAGCAGAGCACAGGGACCAAACACCTTCCACGCTGGGGCTGGCACGAGTCCAGTGAGGTCAGCACAAGTAGAGCTGCTCCCAGGTCTCCATCCCTGATCACAAGCACCACCACAGTCATGTTTTTCTCCCCCAAAGATGACGGACCTGGCAGATGACATTGCCACTGGTCATTCTCCCCCAGCATCACACAGTCCAGTGCATGCGACATAACTGAGCATGTCTGAAGTTTTGATTACCACCCTTTTCACACGAGGTTCAAACAAAAAGAACTTATTTTAGGGATTCCCAGGAAAGGAAAGAAACTTGTTAACAGGAACACGTTAAAAGGATGTTTGCTTTATCATGAAATCCTGTCTTTCTGATTTCTTCTTCCTAAACAGCCCCTGTGAAAGCAGCTGCCAAAGATAAAAAGCTTTTTCCTTCAAATAATTTAGATGTTTAGGAAAATTGCCTGGGAGTAAAGGAAGGAGCAGTTCGATGCGCTGGATTGATAGGACATTTATGACATCTGATGAAGGGCTCAGCGTCTTGGAGCCTGGTGTCTGCCTGGAGCTGTGGGCATTCAGGGCCTGGGAGGAGAAGGCAACGGAGGGTCAGCCAGTGCTAAGTGGCAACTTCACCCTAAAGCACCATCAGGCTTTTTCCAGATGGTCCCAGCCATCCCAACTCCAGTGCCCATACCCCTAAACTGTGCCTTATCCATTGCCCTGTGAAAAGGGAATCAGACTGATTTACAGCCTGAACATCAGATCGCTCTTACTGAGCACTAACACAACAAAGCTTCACCCTCCAGGGGCCTACCAAGCCATTACTATTTGTGTTGTTAATTAATAATCACCTTTATAGCAGTGAAAAGCCTTCCCAGAGGCAAAAGGTACCTTATCTAAGCAAGTTCCTGTGGTGAAATACTGAAAGAGCTGATGCCTCCAGCGCAGCCAGCGCTCAGCAGAGATCTGCTGAGATGCGGGATGCACCAGTATTTAGCATCATCAAGGTGGCCGTGACCATCTGCCACATCACTCTGCTCTCTAAAGTGCTCTGAAAGCCCCAGAGCAGAGTCTGCAGAGCGATGGCTGGTTGCTTCCCTCAGCATCTGTGTGTGTGGTTTATTAACAGAACTGAGTGACCCTTCCAAAACGCGGCTGGCTCCCCCCTGTAGATGGAATTGAAATTGTTACTTAATTAGCCCAGACTTCTAGTGACTTGGAAGGAGAGTAAATCCTTCCCACGCCCAAAGTCCAGCACATCTGGAGCAGCAGTAGCTGCCTTAATCCCACACCCATCCTCAGTCTGACCTTGCAACTAGAAATCTTCCCGTTCCTGAGAGTAAAGGGCAGAAAAGTAAAGGAGGAACAGCAAAAAAACAAACCAAAACAAAACCAACACCAAAAAAAACCCCCTAAGGAATTACAACACTGAGTAGCAAAAAGCAGAAGGAACAGGAAAAAAAAAAAAAGGTACCAAAAAAGCAGAAGGAATGGCAAAAGAGAGTAATACCAACATGTGCACCCCAACGAAAGCCAGCTATAGAACTGATTTCACAGCGTAGGAGATTGCAAGTGGTGCAACAGGTTGCCCAGTCTTGGCAGCCCTGGGACCTCCATCCTTGAAAGTCTTCAAGACCACGTGAGATAAAGCCCTCAGCAACCTGGCCTGGCCTGGTTGGAGCAGGAGGTTGGACTAGTGATCTTCTGAGGTCCTCTGCAGCCTGCACTATCCCCTGGTCCTGTGATTTGTCTGTTGCTAATACCCTGCCACATCTTGGGAGATGGGCAGGTATTTACTTCTTACTAAACCATTTCTTTCCAAGGTTCACAGTGGCAAACTATGTAACTAGTGCTCTCCAGCAGCTCTTCCCCAGCAGCTGCTCAGCTCTGCACCCTTCCAGCTCTCCCAGCACAGCACCTCGGTGCCATCACCTCTCCCCAGTGCTGGCACAGGGCGATGCTCAGCCCTTTGCACCTATGTGCCTCTGGGTTGTGCTTGCTGGGCCCTGTTTCCTGCCCCAGGACAAGGCTCTGGCTGTCACCCAGCTGACGCTGACATGGGATCTGCTCCCTGCTGATGAGAAAAGGAGGGTTTGTGAAGCCCTGGAGCCTGGATGTCCCTGCCCGGCCATCTCTAGGGGTTTTCTAAATGTGTCACCATGTAAAAGCTGTGGTGATCACAGAACCCCAGCATGGGCTGTGGGTGGGTGGTGGGAAAGGACATCTGGAGATGCTCTGGGGCCACCCCCCTGCTCCACCCAGCAGGGTCACCCAGAGCAGGGGGCCCAGCAGCGCAGGGT